>JAHPZR010007067.1:0-29666 GCA_019787425.1 Platygyra sinensis | reverse complement strand
TTCGGTACCGTGACATTTTCGTTATAGCGGGGTTCCACTGTGCTGCATTAAGAACAAAAGCACGAGTTGTGAATCTCCTTCACATCATTTCACTGGTAAATCAGAGCAAAACATAATAACTATTAAACCTTTCTGACTGGAATCCACACGAAACGACGGCGTGACATCCTCGTGTTGTTTGTGGCGCAATGCACTCTGGTAAAAAGTGGTGCAGTGCACTCTGATTAGTTGCAATGCATTCTGGTAAAATGTGATGAATTCGAAAATATAGGCCCTTTGCAGGATCCGGTCACATGGTACGGAATAAATTGCGCTGGGACGCAAATAACGCAGTGGGACTTTCAAAACAAAGGAACTCTTATCAGTCCAGCCCGACTTTCCTTTGTTTTGAAAGTCCCACTGCGTTATTTGCGTCCCAGCGTAATTTATTCCGTACCATGTGACCGGATCCTACAAAGGGCCTATTAGTACTCCATTCTTCTTAAATCCTAATTATGCTGCTGCTCGCTCACTCCGCTGCAATTATAAGCCCTAAGCTAAAATTAAGGCTGCTTCATCAGCTTGCGCCGTTGCTATGGTAACTTGCAATGTCCATGAAACGACTATAGCTTGTTCGCCAATTATTGGGCATTTTTTGATTACTGTGGTGTCAACTGAAAAAGAGTAGTAGTACTAACCTTCAAAGTACATGAGCTGGAACGTGCGGGAAACCGATGTCTGCCGCCTTGAAAGTGTTGGTATGCGTCCTTGAAAAAAACTATATATACTCGATTTCATTACTTTACTTTCACTTGATAATGACGTTCTGGAAACGTCGAAACGTCGTGCTATGTTTTGTAATATTTCATCGCAGATTTTTATTGTCAAATTTACCTATAATATGTTAATTACCATAAACTACTTACAACACAATGCTTAACTTACGCAGTACGCAACTTACCCTACATACAACACTTACGGGTAACTACTATGCTACTATTAATAATAATATATAATTACAACTGATTTCTACAGGATATCTTCTATTCAATTTACGTAATTGCCAAGATGAAAATTTTGCGAGGTTTTTTTTTGAGTGCGAAAAATAGAGGACAAATTGAACTAAGCGAAACTTTCTATTTTCAACATAAAATTTAGTTTCCGGGCAAAAACATCCCAATTTCATTCACGTTAGTTGATTTTCTGGAAATGAAAATAGAATTTGGCATAGAGGAAGCACAAATTTAGCCTTTTTTTATTTTATTATCGCTATCAGTAGCTGCTCCGAAGCGTTTTCCTTTTCTTTAAACCAGCGTAGCACTGCCTCGGGAAAGTCGACTGCAATATGACAACCTAAGAAAGAGTGACTGAGTAAAGAGCCGTCATCCCCGCAGTAATGACAACTCTTATTGCCTTCAATTACGTATAGATGAAATTCTTTCTTTGTGGTGACAATACGATGAGCAAGCTTTTAAAGAAATTCTTTTCATTTTTTTGCTTAGTGATTGACTTTATCTGCTTAAAAATTGTGCTATCACTTTTTAGGAACCTTTGAATCATTACAAAAGGTTTCAACGTGTGTTAGACGCAGACCGCCTCTTTCATAATCTTGATACAGACCTTTCCTTTTAATTTTGTCCTGCTTTTCCTTCCAAATAAATTTAAAACCTGAAGATTTAATTTCTGCAATGTAATCCTTATGAATGTCTAGCACGGCAGCAGAGTGAACGATCTGTGAAATCCCTGAAGACTTAAATTATGAAGATTAACCAGTAAAGGGTTGGCGCGATCTCCAGGTTTCCAGCTTTGCATTAAGGTCTTTTAATTTTTTGGGGTTGAAATTTTTCCTCTCATTTCCCGCCTCATCGCTGGAGATATGAATCCCTAAGACTTTAAGCGGTTCTTTCGTCTGTATGAAGTTGAGAGGTCAAGAAGATTAACCACACTTCAAAAGCGGGTCATAAGAATAATGTCGAGGAGTGCTTTCCATGCTCACACTGACCCTTTATTTAAAAATTTAAAAATTCTAAATCTTGAGAGAATCTACAAACTTCAAATAGGTAAATTCATGTATCAATACAGATCTGGCTTACTTCCGTATAGCGTCAATAATATGATATGTTCTCGGTGACACACCAGGTGCATTCTTATGGCACTAGAAGTTCAAAGTTTTTTCATTTACAGTGGAACCCCGTTAATACGACCACCTTCGGGCCATGGAAAACTGGTCGTATTAACGGGGTGGTCGTATTAAAGGGGTTCTTTAAATAGGAAAATGACTGACTGTGCTTTTTTCGGGCCAGAATAAAGTGGCCGTAATAACAAGGTGGTCGTATTAACGGGGTGGTCGTAAAGCGGGGTTCCACTGTACTTCAATGCAGGACCAATATAAGAAAGTTCTCTATTAGTTTCCAAGGTCCTAAATTCTTTAATTCTCTTAGTTTTGAAATTCGAAATGCAACAAGTACCGCTTCGTTTTGCTGTAAGCTGAAAGCATTCCTCTTATCTTAAATATTCATTAATATATATATATATATATATTTTTCTTTCTCTCTGTTTTCATCCTAATTATGATCAGTATGACTATCTAATTTATTTTAAGATTTACAGTAGCTCTGCCATTTTTCCCTTATGAAATTAAGATTTTGTTCTAATTATTTATTGAGGGAGCCCATTCTCTATAAGCCCCCTGGCTTCTTTTGGGCTTCCTCGCCATGAGAGTGTAAATAGTTAGATTATTATTTTTTCTTTTTTTCTTTCTCTTGTACTTTTTATGGCAAATAAATAAACTGAAACTAAAACTGAAACTGAAACAGGCTCTCCGTATGACGCGCGGTCAAAAGCTAGGCTAGGGGGGCCCGCCCACCCTCCTAGCCTTTTCAGTAAATCTCGGAATAAACCACACGGAGAGCCTGTTTGCAGGCTAGAGGTCTTTCTGTACGCATGGCAAACAAAAGTTTTTACAATTCCCACATCTAAAATAAAAAACTGCTCAGTATAATTCCAAAAATAGTTATAGTCAAAGCTTATATAAACAATCAATCATACTCTATCAATAGTCTCAATCCGAGTATAATCTAAAACTTGTTACAACAAAAAAAAAAAACTCTAAAAAAGTGATTAACTATTTATGAGTTCTAGAAATCACGCAACCAGCATTATTTTGTAATGTTCAAATGTCGTTGCCCGAACATCACTGACCGTTTTGGCCCGAAAAATCACATAATCTCCGTAGCTGGAGGGGGAAGGGCTGCAGTCCCCTTCCCCCCCCCCCCCGCCCCCTAGATCGTACGCCCGTGGCAAAGTCGAATTGATATGTGGGATCCAAGTATTCTGCTTTAGAAAAGCCACATATCTACGATATGGATATTGTTTCCATTTCCAATTACAATGACAAAAGAATATCAAAGCGAACGAAGACAAAGTTTGTTTTTGTAGAGGCTCTCAAAAGAGCTGTTTTGGACGGCTTGTACGAGAGAGAAATAACCCTTTTTCTTTCTGAGGCTAACAGGCTGTCAATCAAGGTCACAGAGTATGTGAGGTTTCAAAACAACTATTTTTCGAATTATAACACAGCTTCATTCGGCGTGAGAATTCTAAGCGTTTTTGTTTTTCCTGCAATTTGCATGCGTTTGTATCCCAATTTCAGGCAACACTGATGCATTCGAGCAGTGTTTCGGGTACCTCAAACCCCCCAACCCTAGCAAAATTGTCAACAACAATAACTTAGTTCAAAGAGTTCCTAAGAATGTCAACAAGTTCGCTTGATATGCGACTTTACTTATAAACCTCTTATTACGATAGATACATACACACTTACCTTCTCGCCTAATAAATTCGGGCACCCTTAAGCCGTAAACAGGCCCCCTTATAAGGAACAAGAAGCCTAAAGGTTTTCATGCGGGACGATGTGGTCGGCTACTGCTAGCAACTTTGAACGGCCATCCGCGTAGAAATACATCCAAACGGAAATGCTAAATTTCAGCTGTAGCTAAAACAGTTGCATTTTCCTTCAACAAAAAGCCATTAACAGAATGTGGTGCGTGATGGGAGCTTTTCAAGCAAAGTTGTGGCTATTTAATTTTTCGTCTTTGGCAAATTCCCAAAGCTTTGCGATGGGTCGCAATAAAAAATATCTGTGAGTATTTGCGATCTAAATTACGTCTCAAAGGACGTGTTTCGGCAATAAAGGAAAAGCAAATTTATGGCTGCTCTCCTTCGGTAATAAAACTTGCTTGGGTTCGCGATGGCTCGCGATGGAAAATAGCTGTTGTGGTGGGTTGCAATAAAAAGCTCTGTGTGATTTGCGAGCTTAAATCCCCAGTAGCGGATGTTTGCCGGCGATTATCGGGAAAGCAATATTCGAGGGTAGGTCTAGCAATGAACAATATCTGCCAGATTTGCGAGCTTAAATTCCCACTGATTACACTAGGTAAGCGATGAAGGAAAGCAATAGTTAGGGCAACTATCGAGCATGAAATCTCGAAGCGATGAGGTGCTTTGCTTACTTGAGGTGCTTGGGTTACTTGAGGAGCTTTGTTTACTTGAGATGGCTTTGCTTACTTGAGGTGCTTGTCTTACTTGAGGTGCTTTGCTTACTTGAGATTCCCTTCTTACTTGAGGTGGTTTGCTTACTCAAGGTGCTTGTCTTATTTGAGATGCTTTGCTTACTTGAGGTGCTTGTCATACTTGAGGTGCTTTGCTTACTTGAGATTCTTGTCTTACTTGAGGTGCTTTGCTTACTTAAGGTGCTTGTCTTACTTGAGATGCTTGTCTTACTTGAGGTTCTTTGCCTACTTGAGGTGCTTTGCTCACCGCTTGAGGTGCTTTGCTTGCTCAGGGTGCTTGTTTTACTTGAGGTGCTTGTCTTACTTGAGATGCTTGTCTTACTTGAGGTTCTTTTCCTACTTGAGGTGCTTTGCCTGCTCAGGGTGCTTGTTTTACTTGAGGTGCTTGTCTTATTTGAGGTGCTTGTCTTACTTGAGGTGCTTTGCTTACTTGAGATGCTTGTCTAACTCACCGCTGGAGGTGCTTTGCTTACTTCAGATACTTGTATTACCTGAGGTGATTTGCTTACTCAAGGTGTTTGTCTTACTTGACATGCTTTGCTTACTTGAGATGCTTTTCCTACTTGAGGTGCTTGTCTTACTTAAGGCCGGTGCTAGTCTTACTTGAGGTGTTTTACTTACCCTAAGTGCTTGACTTACTTGAGATGCTTGTCTTACTTGAGGTTTTTACCTACTTGAGGTGCTTGACTTAAGTGAGGTGCTTTGCTTTCTTGAGATGGTTGACTTACTTGAGGTGTTTTACTTACTTTAGATGCTTGACTTACTAGAGGTGCTTTACGTATTTGAGGTGCTTTGCTTACTTGAGATGCTTGACTTACTTGATTTGCTTTGCGTGCTTCAGGGATTCTTATTAGTGGGTTTTCATGCTCTTAAGATGTTTGAACTCTATCACCTTATTCCCTACAAATGCCACGCTCAGAGAAGGGTATAAAGGAAGGCGCTACGCAAGTTCATTGCATCTTACGTTTTTTGTGCGCTGGGTGTAATACATGTGCGCACGCTACACGTGTCGGCATTACAAAAACAGTCGTTAAATATTACATTGATTTTCCCGATTTTGCTTGGGTATATTCATGGTCTAATCCTCCATTCGCGAATTCGAATCTTTCGTTTGAAATAGAGTCCAACACGCAAATAGACACACTGTTATCAAGTTCGTTGACGGAAGGCAACGAAATTAAATACGAATGATATGGTAATGATGTCCTTCTTAATCCCCAGGAGAGCTTGATTATTGAAGAACGAAAAACAACGCACACAATGCTTTAGTAGCACACTTGAACATTAACAGCGAACAAACCAAATTTAGGTAACTAAAATCGCTGAATGGTTCTTATTGAGTGCAAATGCTTATTGTATCTGAAACCAAAATTGACAGTTCTTATCCCGACGACAGGTTTAGAACACAAAGATACCATATGTATCACCCGGTCTGGGATGTATCACAGAGACAAAACCAAAGGGGGAGGTGAACTCATTGCTTATTTTTCGAGAGCTACAAGACACTGGAAGCTATTGTTGTTGAATGGGCGATAGGGAGGAAAGAAATATTGTGTTTAGCGCTTTGCGGACCTACAAAATCGAAAGGGAACGCTGGAGCGAAATACTAGCAAGTTGCAGAGGAAGAAATAAAAGACTCTTTTTGGTGGGCGCGTCTTCAGAAGCAGGGCATAGTTATATTAGTAGACTGACATAAGAACAGGCTCAGCCCTAGTCGGGGTGAGGAAAATACTATAGTCACGAAGCATTCAGCTTGCAGGCTTTGAATGTGCTGCTCAAAAACACCCCAGTATCTGCAAGTATGAGACTAAGATCATAACATTCAGGCGGACTAACAACACAGATCTTCGATTCATCTGCTTAATCAAGAACTTATCAATGCGACTTGGCATGTCGGTGATATTTTCTCCTGCATAAACGAAAAGTATGATTACTGGAGAGGACTATTTGAGAGTGTTGTGCATAAGTATGCAGGAATCAAAAGAAACAGAGTGAGATAACAGAATATCCAGTGAAATTTTAGTTTTCCTTCGGTTTTTGTGTATGCAGGGTCTCTTTACAGTGTGTCAACAAATTAAAGACAGTGCCTATTTTGTTCATGCCCACACGTTCTGCGCATTACGCAAGACATAGTTTAAGCGCACATGCGCTGGAGTTGACATTGGCCGTTTTTATGCTAGAGACGTTTAAGTTGTCTAGACAACATTAACGTCTAAGACGTTAAAGGCATCTGGTATAAAAACGAGACGCATTTCAGTACACGGCCTAACAAAGAAAAAATACTTTTTCATAAAAAAGACTGGGTTCTACACTCGGACGACACTGGAAACAAGCAACTTTTAGCGCGTCAACATACGAACAAATCTACTAGATGGTAACATGGCAGGCAGTTGAGGTCGTCACGTTTTCATACTAGACAGGTTTAACGTCTCAAACGTTAAAGGCGACTGATAAGGGCGTCGTTTAGACGCTCTTAAAAGAAGACGTTAAAGTAGACAGACGTTAAAAGCGTCTTCCTTATATTTCGTTTTTCTACTAGACGTTAAAGTCGTCTCGAGACAGCTTTAACGTCCGAGACGACATTAACGTCCCTAGCATGAAAACGGCCATTGACATAATCAACTATGCTACCAAGACAACGTCTGTTCTTGCGGTTTTGAACGGCTCGTACGAGAGAGAAATAACCCTTTTTCTTCCATAGGTTTCTGAGTTTGGAGGCTGTCAATCAAGGTCACAGCGTATACGAGGTTTCAAAAACTGTTTTTTATAAAAAAAGAAAACATTCGGCGTGTGAAGTCTGAGCGTTTTTGTTTTTCCTGCAATTTGCATGCGTTTGTATCCCAATCAGCAGGCAACACTGATGCATTCGAGCAGTGTGTGATTATTTAGTTCCTCACCCTCCCTCCCCCCTCCCCCTAGCAGAATTGTCAACAACAACAGCTTTGTTCAAAGAGTTCCTAAGACTGTCAACAAGTTAAGTTGATATGCAACTTCTCTTATTAACCTCTTATTAGATACATACACTCTTACCTTCTCGCCTAATAAATACGCGGGATGCTTTGGTCGATGTGTTAATGCTATCAACTTTGAATGGCCATCTTGGGCTCGATTTCCGCCGCTCTCTCGGGTCGGCGTGCCTCCTTTTCGGGGAATGAGCGCGGGCTCATTTCCCGAAACAGCGGCTGGCAATCGAGCCTATGGCCTCACAGCGGTCAAATGAGTGCGCATGCTTAAGCCACGTGCGCGCGATAGAGCGCGCGTGGGAATGGATTGCACCATTTCTATTGAAACAAGCAAGCGCCAAAATGGCGGCAGATTTAAATTTCGCGGTATGTGCTTCATTTCGCGAGGATAAGGCGAAAACAAAACAGCTAAGGTTTTTACCTTAAACACAGCTCTAGAAGGGCCATCTCTTTAATATATCTTCTCCAACAAAGAAACTATCTCTGCAACAATAGTGAATTTTCTTGTCGAATTTACGAGTTCGTAGCGAAACATGAAGACTTGTGTTTTTATCGCGATAGTTGTCGTTGGTCTCTCTGGGGGCAGATTTTCGGATCAGAAAGGCTGTTGCCTAAGCAGTAAAACTCGGGAAAAGAACGTTTGTAGGGGCAGAATTATTAAACTTAGTACCGAGATGGCTCGAATGGCGGAGGTTGACCGTGGAAATTTTGTGGGATGAAGAGGGAAAGTGACCGGAAGTGCGTAATCACGCGCGTGTTCACGCGAGTGCCTAGTCATTTGACAGCTGTGAAGCCGGCCGTGTAGAAATAAATCCAAACCGGAAATGTTAATACAGTAGTTGTAGCTAGTTGCATTTTTCTTCAACGAAAAGCCAGTATCAGAATATGGTGCGCAATGGGACCTTTCCAAGCAAATTTAAGGCTACAGTCAAACCTGTATTAAGTGGCCCTGTATTAAGCGGTCACCCTCTATTAAGCGGTCAGTTGTCAAAGTCCCGAAAATTACTTCCCTTAATTACTGTAATTTTGACCTCTATTAAGCGGTTACCTCTATTAAGCGGTTACCTCTATTAAGCGGTTACCTCTATTAAGCGGTTACCTCTATTAAGCGGTTACCTCTATTAAGCGGTTACCTCTATTAAGCGGTGGCGGTCACCCTTTACTAAGTCCCGACGAGCCGTTTCTATTGTCTTGACCTGTATTAAACGGCTACTTTGTAAAAGGAAACCATTCAAATACTACAGTAGTTGATATTCATTTTCACAAATCATTAACTCGCCGAATATTATTGTTTTTGCCTTGAGGTCAAAAGTCTTGTCAGCATTGTGAATCGAATTCCTCTTTCATAAAATTTCATCAACTATAAAGTCAGTATCGGAGGCGACGAACATGGCAGAGAAGCTACTGAAGAAACTTTGCTCATTTTAACAGACACCAGGAACTTTCTTTGGCGTTAAGCAAAGTGAATGACATACTCAGCCGCATGAACTTGACGTTACTGTCTCGTTAATCCCTTTCTATGCTCTATTTTTCTCAAACCATGTTAACGTTATTGTTGCAGTTACTTTTAACCGAGTAAGTGAGTTTTTGAGCCCTTTTATGCCTAAGCTATACACTTCGTCATTAACTGTAATATAAAATGGCATTTTCACCGTGTTCTGACCTGTATTTTGTAGAACCTGTATTAAGCAGACACTTAGCCATTCCCCGAGGGTGACAGGTTTGACTGTATTTTCCTCTTTTGGCAAATTCGCAAGGCTTTGCGGTTTTCGCGATGGGTCGCAATGCTGAAAATATCTGTGAGATTTTCGATCGGCTACTTTCCTTCGGTATTAAATTCTGCTGGGCTTCGCAAATCGCTCGAAATAAAAATTATCTGTTGCGGTGGGTTGCAATGGAAAAACTCTGTGCGATTTCCGAGCTTAAATTCCCACTAGCGGACGTTTGACGGCGATTATAGGGAAAGCAATGTTCGAGGTTGGTCTCGCAATGAACAATATCTGCGAGATTTGCGAGCTTAAATTCCCACTGGTCCCACAACTTAGGCGATGTAGGAAAGCGATAATAAGGGCAACTATCGAGCACGAAATCTCGGGGAGATAAGAGCATTGAAAGCAAATTTATGGCTAAAATAATATGTTGCTTTGATCCGACGTGAAATTAAAACTTCGCCAGACTTCCCACGCCAAAAAAGGACAATAGGGAGTTTAAGAAGCTGCTACGGCGACGCCGAAGACAACGTCGATTAAAAATGAATTTATATTTTACCTACGCATCTCGGGATACTCTTAAGTCATTTACTTTGTTGATCACTATCAAAGCTATCGCGAAACTGAATCTGGGACATCCAATAAATTTGAAGGAAAATTTAAAAAAAAAATAGCCGTCGTAGTTCACGTTCTTCAGACAACGCAGATTGGTAATTTCACGTTTTTTTTTTGCAGAGGACGGCAAAGAACTGTACAAAGAGTTATAACGCACGTGCACAGCTGTTGTTCTGCTCATTAAACCTTTTGTTTAGCGACGTTCCCGTTCCCGTGGTTATCTTAAATTACGCTCCTACTTAGACGGCGTGGTCCCGCGGTATAGATAGACTGAGAGGAGAAAAAAACTTGAACAGAAAAACCTTGAGGAGCCCTGCCTCAGGCATCCCGCGTAATGACAGATATCTGATATCCTCACATTTTCAGATGATAGCTAGAAATCACGAGGTTAGCAAAGACGGGAAAAAACATAAAAGGTCAACTTCGTAGACATCTAGAATTTCCTCAACCTTGTTCCCACAACAAAAATCGATTTCCCTATAATATTTCCCTTTTCCGTTATGTGTTTTTATTTTATTTTCATTGCTTTATGTGCTTCTTGTTGTGCGGAAAAACATAGATTGGTTGGATTGAAATTGTTTTCTCGGCGATAATATGGAAACTTTTCCTTTAAAGAAAGTTCATATTATAAGAATTGGATTGAAATGTCGGAAATAAACTCACTTTGCAGCCTTGTTTGTACCTTACAGTGAACAGACAAGATCAGAGCTTATTTGTCCACTAAACAACAATGCAAACTCTAGCGTGCAATCGAAAGAAGAAAGGAAATTGACAGCAAAGAAAATTTGTGGACACTGATAAACAAACTCTCCTGTACATACAGTAAGGAGGATTTCTGTATCACATCATTGCCGAAGTAAAACCAATAAAGTACAACCATATGTACTTCTGCTTGCTGTTTCACTATAAAACATTTGGTGTAGTAAGTTTGAACGCCCGCGTTTTCTTCGGTTTGTATGCTTTGCGTGAAATCAACAAACAGACTGTACAATAGTCGGAATATGTGACCTTGAATTTGGAGCTCGAGTTCCGTAAAAGCCAAAGCCTACAGTTGGCAATTTTATGTTTACACGAGGAAATTAAATTCCAATACGGTAATCCACTAGAATTCAAAGATTTTCGAATTTCTCGTTCCAGTTACAAAGCACTCATCCATCGAGTTATACTAAGCTGTAATGGTCTATATAGCGACAGACACTCCTTGCCACACTTGAATTGTTTCAGTTCTTTTCACGGTTAACTGGATATAACATGACTAACAAAACGTAATTGACAAAGTTTACAAAGAAAGCGAGAAACGTATAATTAAGTCTATACTCACAATCGTCCTGTGTGAAATCTAAGAACATCGCAGGGACTCTGAATTTTACTTCTCTCGTTTGGCAACACTCTGAGATGCCAAACGATAACCAAACGAAACTGAAGTGTGCTTAGTGAAGCGTTATATGATCTGGCCACATTCCGAAGTCCAACTGAATTTGAATGACTTCTTTATAAATATCTCAGGAAGCTTGGGTCAACATGTCACACGTTCTAGAATGTCTTTGCACTATATTTAGCCGCCTTCTTAATTCTGTATAGGCACAGAAAAAAAAAAGGAAACAAAAAGTCAATGTTCCGTCCATGCTTGTCCTTTGTAATCTGTGTACAGCGCCGCAAATGATACCGGAATGCAACATCCCCTCTAGACCCGGCACACACTGGTCACTTGTCTCCCAGAATCTGGGAGATGACAATTAAATTATTGAAGGGCTACGTCACCAAAGTACACAGCTTTGAATTCGACAAAGCACAAAGTGACCAAGTGCCAGATTACAGAGGGACCCCTCCCTGATGTTTTCAATTGATGAGAGACCCTGGGAACGAGGTTGGGATCGCAAATTAAATGGCTTCAACTTTTTTTATGAAAACAACTATAAGGCATCGTCCACACTACGCCGGAGGAATTTGAAAACGGAAGTTTCACTCTGAAAACTCATCTAATGTTTTCCGTCCACGTGACCTTAGCCTGCGTCGCACACGCAACCTACTGTAGGCTAGCGAATTTCCGTCTGCGATGCAGGGTAACACTACACCGGAGGAATTTTAAAACGCAACAATTAGTGATCATTTTGGTTTGAGGAAAACACGCGCACGGAAATCACATGATTATCGTGACTTCATAATTTTCCAAAAACTTCCTTTTCAAAATCTTTTCCGTCCATACGAAAAAAGCTGGCGTTTTCAAATTCCTCTGGTTTGAAGAGCTTTCGAAAACTTTGTTTCATGACGGATTAGTGATTAGGAGCCAGACAAGTAGTTGCTGAAATTTGGACACGAACTTAGCATGTGGTAGTCATTATTGGTATTCGGATGTTTTATCTGACTGAAGCAGGAGAGCGACATTTCGATTGAGACCCCGGAAACGACCGGCCGAGCAACTTTGGAAAGACATTACATTTGCCGAACTCCCATGCCAAAAATGACAGTGGAGATGTCAAAAATATGGCAGATTTAATAGTGTACCAAGATAACCATTCTTATAACTTGGGAAGCATTGTAAAATAAATGCACGTAAATAAGCTAAATTGATTTGAAGAAGTTTTACATTCACTAAGAAATGATATATAGCGTGGAAAAACTCGTTGAAATTGCTTCATGTGCCAAAGACCTGGAACGTGGGTAACACAGGAAGTGACTACCTGGTGAACTTCAGCCTCTCTGAATTCAGTCATTTAGAGGACGGGGCTGAGACTGAAACGTAACAATTTCTCTTGGGATGAAATTACACGGAGAAAGTCTAAAACCCGGCCATAGCAAAAATTAAACCCTTTCTAAATAATTTTCAGCTTAATGGGCTTATAACTAAAAAACGAGTGTAATGAAATTTATTATTATTATTTTTTTTTTGCAGTAGCAGTAGCAGTGGCAGTAGTGGCAGTAGCACTAGCAGTAGCACTAGCAGTAGCATTAGCAGTAGCATTAGCAGCAGCAGCAGCAGCAGCAGCAGCAGCAGCAGCAGCAGCAGCAGCAGTAGTAGTAGTAGTAGTAGTAGTAGTAGTAGTAGTAGTAGTAGTAGTAGTAGTAGTAGTAGTAGTAGTAGTAGTAGTAGTAGTAGTAGTAGTAGTAGTAGTAGTAGTAGTAGTAGTAGTAGTAGTAGTGAAGTATATATGAAAGAATTCATATTTGTACTGCGGTTCTAGATGAGAGTGAAGAATGATCATCGCAGTAAATTTTCCAATTTAAGCAATTGGAAAGAAGAAGCCTGAAAAGAAAATCAGGGCTTCAACGGAATTCCAATCCGTGACCAGTCCGCAAATACCGGTGCGATGCTCTACCAACTGAGCTATCCCGTCGAAGCCCTGATTTTCTTTTCAGGCTTCTTCTTTCCAGTTGCTTAAATTGGAAAATTTACTGCGATGATCATTCTTTACTCTCATCTACAACCGCAGTACAAATAGAATTATTTCATATATACTTCACATCATTTCACTGCACGGGAAGATATGAACTCAATAAATTGACACTGTTGACCTCGCTTCCAATGTGTGGCTTCATAGCGGCTCAGTTGGTAGAGCATCGCACCGGTATCGCGGAGGTCACGGGTTCGAATACCGTTGAAGCCCTGATTTTCTTTTCAGGCTTCTTCTTTCTGGAAAATTTACTGTGATGATCATTCTTCACTCTCAGTAGTAGTAGTGGTTGTGGTGGTGGTGGTAGTACTAGTAGAAGTAGGAGTTGCGCTTAATTTGAGTGTCGAGGTATTTCGCTTTTGACAAACGTGCTGTGGGAACACTAATTAAATCTTAAGAGGAGACATTAAAATAAGGATATTTCCAAATACAAAAAGAGTTAAAAAATCTAATAGGTAAAAAATCTTAAAATATAATAGAGTTAATTATTACACTTGTATAACTGAGGACCCCAACAAAATCCTGGCCCTTGTGTGTGCTGCGGTCGGTCAATACTGAATAATTCAGAGAAGTGTAATTGGTATGTTAACATGTATGGGAGCAGATTCAGAGCCACCGTAAATCTAAGAAACAACTACAACACGTTAATAGTGAATTAAAGTGGCTTTGAGCCACCGAACTTGGAAAATAGGTCATCTGTAACCACAGCACTATCCACTTTATTGGCCAAGTCATTTATGCATCGGGCTACAGAGGAGAAAAGTGAAATTACCCCGGCATTGTTAAGAAATCGGGCAAAACGCTGCAGAGGTATCAGAATACATGAGGAGAAGTGCGACCCTGAAGACAACTTGCCTGAGAGAGTTACCACAAGAAAAGAACTGTCTCATCCAGCCACCAGTCGGAGTTAGTACTTTGATGGGTGCCCCACTAAAAGTAACCAATTTCGATCATGTTGTAAGATTTGTATTTTTTTTCCCTTCCCTTTCCAAGCCGATAACTGTGATATGACTGCATACCTCCCGGCTTGTGTACGCTCCGGTCGGTCAACAGGAGACTCGTCACCTGCAATAGCCAAACTACTTTTTCCACTTACTTTATTAAGGCGGGGATCCACATGAAAGCCGTATTTTGGCTGGGTATTATGTTTTTAATGCAAATATCTCGTTTACGTTTCAAGTAATCAAGAATCTCTATGCTCATTTCACATATCTATGTTTTGGGTCGTTTTGTAACTTTTTGGTGATTTTTAGGTATATATAACAATTATTCCATGAGCCCGCGTTGGATATGAAGCGATAAAATAACCAACGAGCGCGTAGCGCGAGTTGGTTATAATCACTTCATATCCAACAAGGGCGAATGGAATAATTGTTTTAGTAAATTCTCAACCCGGGTTTTACCGCCAATTTTTATTTCCACAATTTTACAAAGCGAAAAATTTTAAACTTGGCGCACTATTTTCCATATGACGTAAAACTCCGACTATTGGCTCATAGTCGGAGTTTTTTAGCCAATTTAAAAGCTAGAAATGCAATAGTTGGAGCTGAGAATTTGCTAATTGGAGATAAATAGTTTTTCTTAAAGGATTAGTAAAATTTATGGAAATAGGAAATTTTGAAGATGGTGTTGTTTTAAAATTAGAGTTTGAGGTTAAAAATTGGTAGATACACTTCAAACAGTTGCCCAACAACCTGGGGTGCCATTGTGCGGTCGGACAACTGTCTGGTGGTGTTCCATAACCCTTTTTTTCCCTTTCAACCTCTCTTTAAACTTACCAAAGTTTCACTTAAATTCATGTGTACCCCTACCTTAAGACCTGTCAGGAGCCATGCGTGCCCCTGCTAGCGCTTGGTGACAATGTTTCGCAATTCATAGGTCGTGGGACCACTCCCAGTCATCCTCGGAGACCCAGGGGCTGCTTGTCGGGACGATGCGATATTTTCGAGCGAAAGTTTACTTCAAGAGCAGACAAGGCCCTTGGTACTTTTACCGAACCAGTCCTAAGAGTGTTGGAACTCCGTCCCGCGGGTTTCCCGCGCTCTGACTAACCAGAAAAATAATTTTCTGGCCAATCAGCGAGTAGGTCTAGAAGGGCGACTCTGTCGCCTTCTTACATGAAGTGACACTCCATCGATCGCGGTAAAACAGTGGGTATAAAAACCGAGCAAATAAAAAGCTGTACCATGGGCACAAGGGAACAATATTCGTCGATCAGTTTTTACGGCGGACTTATCGAAGGTATATCGTAAATTTATATCCCTAATGTACGCGATTTCTACACTGTTGTCAGTGGCGCGCAAAGCTATTGCTTGTACAATTCGAAAAATCCTCACAGTCATCAGCGAAGGTCAGATAGATGCTGAAATCTATGACACAGACGAATTCCTGGAATTTACGCAGTTTTGCAATAATGTGGATTGATGCAACCTTGACCACTAGCCGGAGCCAATTGGCCCATTCGTCCAAAGTTACAATCGCACAGTCTTCAGTTGCAGAAACATCTAAAGGAAAATCAAAGTTGCCCGGAAATGTCTCAGTGGCTTCGGAAACACATCTAAAGGCCTGATTACATGGCAAATTTCAGCCCGGCTTTTGAAACAAATCCTCTTAAAATCAAATTGTCGATTACATGGAGAGGGATTCAGCCCGAGGTGCAATTCAGCCCGGGCTGAATTGCGCCCCGGGCTGAAAAAATCTCATGTTTTCAGCCCGGGCTGAAAAGCAGGAAACAATATGGCTGCCGCTAGGAAGCAGAAGCGATTTCAGTGGAATTAAGGCAATAAAATAGAGAATCGTATTCATTGTCTCTCTAATTTCAAAGCTCAGATAGAGTGTGAGAACATCGACTTCAATGCAGATAAGGTTAAACAGTACGAGGCTGTCAGGAAAGCCATGAACTCGGCGAGCTTGAAGATATCTTCTCTTTCTTTGCAAATACGTCTTTCTAGCTGAGAGATATGCAGCCAAAGACAGGTTTCGCTTCAGTTCCATCATCTTGTAGGCTGTTGCCATCCCAAAAAGCTGAAAATTGAGTGCCGCCAAAAGGCCAAACTGCGAGAGAATCAATGTGCCTATTTTCACAATTCTCAGCGCCATTTTGATTATCCCGAGACTCTTCGCGTGCAATTTCATATCTGTTGCCGAGGCTAATATTTCAGCTCGGACTGAAGTTCATCATGTAATCGCAACAAAATTTCAGCCCGGTTAGCTGGGTTGAAATTTCAGCCCGGGTTGAAATTGGCCATGTAATCAGGCCTTTAGTCCTTCTAAATCACCTGAAAATGCTTTGGAAACACATTCACACTCCCCTATATCACCTGGAAATGTCTCAATGGCTTTGGAAACATATTTAAGTCCTCCTACATCAACCAGAAATGTCTTGATGGTTTCAGAAGTTCATCTGACTCCTTCTACATCGTATGAAGATACGTCCAATACCAACCTAGCTAACATTCTTGTGAAGTCAGCTAGCGAAGCCATTTTGGGATTGTCCCTTACTGCTGCAAATTATGATGAAGCTGTTGCCATCTTGAATAGAAGGTTTGGAACAAACAGTTGATAATCAATAGGTGTGTGGAGAGACTGTTAAACATAAACTCAGTTAAATCATGCCTTAAAACATGCAAGCACTACGTCAGCTGCATGATCTAATGGAGTCTTAAGTTAGAGGTCTTAAGTCATTAGGTGTATCCTCAACTTCATATGGAAGCCTCCTGTCCTATGTCGTTATGAGTAAGTTATCACAAGATTTGCGATTGATCATCACCTGAGAAGTAAAGGATGAGTGGGATCTTGAGCACATTCTGGATGTTTTCAGAAGTGAACTTGACGCTAGCTAGAGAGCGAGCAATTAGGAACAATGTTAGCACAACTGATCAATTGCCAAGCAGACTTCCTAACAAAAAAGGTTGCAAGGGATTCCCATTACTAGCAGACACAGCATTATTTGCCACCAGTTGTAAGTTAACCTGCACATCTATGCCTGTAAGAATGTGATAAGCATTACAGGGAGGAAAGAGATTTTGAAAGAGGCAGGACGGTGTGTTGTTTGTTTGAAAAGGAATCACATAAGTAAGAATTGCAGCTCAAGAATGAAATGCCTTAAATGCAGACATGAGCACCACATCAGTATTGGTTCAAGTGACACTAACAATGAAGTCAAGTCTGTACACACTCTGGCTGTTGAGGGATCAACTTCCTTACCTCTGAGCCAAACTTCATGTAGCCCTCCGAAAGAATCTAATGGGAGGCCCATAGTTCTGTATGTCAATGCATCAACCCCCATCCTTCTTCAGACTGCCAAGACAGCAATTTACAGACCCGGTGAACCTATGATGAAGTTTCTAGCCAGCCCAATTTTAGACACTGGCAGTCAGAGATCCTATGTGACCACCAGAGTAAAAGAGAAGCTAAGGTTACCAAGTGAGATAAATCAGACTCTTTCATTGAAAAGATCTCACCCAACTGAAGAAAACACTAAAAGTATGGATGTTGTTTGCTTGTGTGTCAGTACTGAGCACGAAGATGACATGAAGCTGTCTGCATTTGTTGTACCACTAATCTGCGATTCTCTACAGAGCCAGTCCATTGTGCATGGCAGTGTCACTCACGTGAACTTAAGGTGACTCAAACTTGTTGTCTACTCTACCTGTGAAGATGAGATAATGGTAGACGTATTAGTTAGGTCACATAATTACCGGTATTGGCAGTTAGTTGTTTTTAGTGCTTACATACCACAACATAGTTCTTGAACATTCTACTCTCAGAAGGAAATGATTGTTTGGGTTGGCACACCCAAGCCATGCAAAATAAAGCTTTAAAGAATATTGGAGACATAATTATTTGTCCCTAGTGTCTCCAAAATCTAAGCAAATAAACTCTGTTCTATCTTGGATTTCTTTGCTGCTGAAATGTACCCCCAAAATTGCACAAAATAATTATTTGAAGAAATCGTGCAGAATATAAAACATTGTTCACAGCTCTATAGCTCCTACATTAATCAAACCAATGTTGCATTGAATATTGTAGTAGAACTGCTTGCTGGGCCATCTTTACATATAGACCACTTAATGGCAGTCTCAGTATGAGCAAAGATACGTGTAGTTAGACCAAAATAAAATCTCTTGCTTGATGTCAATGGTTTTAAGGGTGTGGAAGTTGGTTTATGCACCGTTGCCTGTTTGTTGATTAAGCAAGAATGGAGTTCAACCATGGTGATTCTGTTGTGTTCTATATTCTCAACTTGTATAAATAATGAGAGTCAATGACCACAGGAAGTGTGACCCAGGCTTCCCACCTTTTCAGTGACAAGTTGTTGACTAAAGGACCCCTCCCCACCAATTTTGTCCATCTCCTCTAAGCTTCTGAATATAAGATGGCTTAAACAAGTCTATTTGTCCAAACTTTTTCACTAAAATTGTACCTACATTTTATTACCTTCCAGATAACTGGTAACCTTCTGTTGATGTTGTTTTATGGTGCTATCCTTGGTGTTGCAGCAAAATGTATCTCTGGTATGTTTCTTGTAACATTACATAACTGAACACCTTATTTTCTTTATACAACCATATGGGGTAATAAGTTTAATGTACTATGCAGTGTAATGAATTTTTTCATTCATTTGACAATCTCCATGAAAGTCAACCCAACAACCTTTTGATTCTAAAGTAAATTTTCCTGTACATATCACCGTAGCATTCCCAATTTAATCAATCCCTAACAAAGTTTTGCTCTATTTCTAAATCCTCATTTGATCTTGAGTGGCATAAGCTACAGTACCTTTAGGTTCTTAGACCAAACAAGAAATTTATCTGTTTTTCATTTGTGATAGATGGTGCTGAGCTCTTGCTGGATCTTGGCTGTTCCCCATCATTGATTGGTAAGTGAAAAATTGTACAGATTCAGATTTCACATTTTTGATGAAATCATCTCAAGAAGAAAAGAAGGTAACATTGAAACTTGACGCACTTCTCTGTTCCAGGTTTCAATCAATCTTATCTGTTGGGACACTTATTTATTAAAAATTTAGGTTGATTACAAGTGAGGCCTATAGAGCACACATGTCAAACAAAAGCAGTGAATAAACATGGTCATTTAATTTCCTTTGTTAATAAATTTGTGTCCTCTAAGCTTCACTGCCAAGCTGAATTTTTAGATATCAAAAACAGTCTGTTTCTATCCCTTTCCTCTCTTTATGGTGTGGACCAGAGATATGTAGATTGAACTTGCCATAATTAGTTCTAACCTGATCAATGTAATATGTTGACTCCGACGCTAGCCTAGTATTATAGTTATGTTTAGATGATATGAATGTAAAGTAATTGTTGAAGGCCTTAGGTAATAGTAGATCTTTGCAAGGAATCGGAAGCCACAAAGAAAAATACCCCTACATTTTGTTATAAAATGGAAGGGGCAAGCCTAATAACTGACTAGTTTCTGGTGGTGTGCAAAAGGTATTTAGGCTGTATTTTAGCTGAACTGCAGGAAGGCTGTCAGAAACGCTAAAAGTGCTGTTGCAACGATTTTATCATTAGAAGCTTACTGAGAATGGTTTTCATGGTACCATTTACCATGCAGTTTTAAGATCTTTATAAAGGTGTTTGCTTTTCTGTATACTGCATGTAAAGGCAAATTCTAAAGAAATCTGTGAAGAAACATGCTTTTCATCTTTTTCAGAAAAATGTCGATGTCAGCATTTTTGTTGAGATTCAAAGCTAATTATTGCAAAGAATTGCGTGGCTACCCCAATTTTTCTTTGTGGATTCCGATTCCTTGCAAAGATCTACTTTTCCACATGGTCCTAAGCTGGCACAAAAACCTTTCATATTTACATGTAGTAGGCACCATCCTTAAGGAGCAGGTTGAAAATGGAGAGCTTGTGTTGCACTCTCAGAAAGTTGGATCAAATATTTTTAAAAAGCATGAAACGGAGCTCGTGATTGGCTGGGCTAGTCGAACATGTGTCAATTAAAGGTCTTAAAGTTCAAAGTGCCGGAAAGAACGTTCGAAGCTTGCATTTGTTTACAAAAAGCGTTAACTTTTCTCACGAAATGAGTATTTATGATTCAATTTATCCATTATAGCAGCAAACCTTAATGAGAATGAAATGTGCGCTGAGCTCTGTTCGTAAAGGCAATACAAACAACAGTATGGAGAAAAAATGGCTATGTGAAATTTAACACATAGCCGGTTTATTATAAACTCTGAAAAAACCAATACACAAAATTATGATTAAATATGTATTGCCTGAGAAGGTAAGGGCAAAACCGCTAAAGAAATCAAGACTAAATAACAAGAAAGAGGTAGGAATGGGGAGGAGGAGGGTTGCTGAAAAACTTTGTGTGTCAACGAGATCAAGAATACGACATCCCTTATACGATAATCCATGAATACGACATAAGTTTCAGACGCCATCTTGGATTCAAATTCAAACCAATACCCTCGGTTCCATGCACCCACCTCTCTATATATATTACATGGTAAAATTGTCGCATAAAATTTTTATTTGCAAGCAAATAATGTCTTTAGTCGTGAGCTTCGACAGTGCGGTAGGAATCCTGTAGTGCAATGCCGACGCTTTGGTATTTCCAAACCTGACTATTACTGCAGATGCAATTGCGACACAATTTCACTTTCTTGAATGCCACATGCGCCAAGGGCAAGATAAATAAACCACGGGACAGAAAATTAGCACTACTGCGTGGAAAAACTGAGTGATTTCGACTGGCTCTTTTCATGGCATGCTTTAGGATATTTTTATCATGTAGGTACTCTGACATTTCATTAGAAGCATTTTTGTTGAGAGAATTTAGAACCTCTGGGAACAATTCTGAATGATTTGTTATAGTGAGCTGCGGCATGCCAGTTTTTATTACATATTTGCCTTACCAAACATTTAGTCTTCTCGAGTACAAGGATTATACAAACGCGCCTTGAATACTTCTCACAGATTTGTGCTAAAACTTCACCCTTGCGGTCCTTCCTTTAGACGGATTGAGTAGAAATATAGCTTGATTATAAATTACCAAATTTGCATTGGTCGCCCGGAGTCATCAAGATTTCCCTGTCGTATGTTCTTTGTTTCAGACATATTTTGACAAATTAGAGTTTGTTTTGGTTCAAAGTTCACAACCGCTACGAAAGGTCGAAGATTTAATTTGATGAGTGGCTTTGCCGCTCACAATCGCAGGTTCGTCACTAAAATACGAAAAAAGGTTCTGGCACCTAGGGTAACCTTGTATGATTCTTATTAGACGGAAAAATAAGATGATCCAAGATTTCGAATCTTGCGAGCACAAGGATTACAAACGCGACTTGAATGCTTGATGATGACAGCGTGAAATCAGTCAGGCATGAAAGGCCAAGTGGGCGGCTTTGAAAATCACAATGCTTGGCGGCAAGCGTTTCCTTCCTTCCCCTCCCCCACCCCCTCCTTCTTATTTTTGCTTTCGCCCCATTTTTCGCGCGGGCAAAACGCCGAAAACCCCGTTTTCGCTCTTGCTCACGGAAACGCTTGCCACGCAGGCTAGATTTTTACTGAATGCTGAATTGGTTGTGCTGGACACATACTCTTGTGACTAAAATTTAGAAACTATTACTATATTAACTGAGGTAGCCTCCTATTTGGCCTGGTGGTTTTCTGGGGGTATTCCTACCTAGTTAGAGAGGTTGTAGATTGACACTGTAAGATGGGACTTAGCAACAAATGGTATCTTTTCTGAATTAAATGTTCGTAGGTAGACCCCAAGTTCATAACGCATTAATCCATCTTGTTCTTTACCTATCTTTACCATTCTTTGGGTTATTGTCAATGTGGATTTATTATTAATAATTGCTTATTGTTTGATGCTTGCAGGACACTGGCTGGCAGCACCATCATGTTATTGACAGCAGCATGGGCTGGAAGCTTGGCAATTGGAAAGTGTGATCTTAATGCTTATGGCAAAGCTATTGAAGGCAGTGGGTATGGAAAGATCAGTTGTAACAGACAGGTAATTTGTTTGTAGTCATTGTTACAACAGGTTGCCATTCATTTTCATTAGAACATCAAAATGTTCAACTGAACTCCAGCTCAGAATTTCAAATACAGCATGTTGTACTACATATCATGACTGACATTTGTGACAAATGATTGTCGTCAGTTCAAACTTTGTCCACTGAATATTTATCACATGAGAACTTCAATTTTTAAATAAAAAACGGTGGTGCCCGTGCTCATTAAGGGGCACTAGGACATTTCCATTTTTACACCATTTAATGCTTATTAAGTAATAATTCAGTGTAAAGTCTTTGTGACCGAGACTCATGTAGACATCCCAAAAAACGGATGCGAAGGATGCCAAGACTCATGAGAACACCCAGTCAATACATTGTGTCGGACACAAATAAACATTTTCAGTTTGATTAGACAGAAATCTGAAGTCTTGCTTAAAATTTGAACCAAATTTCTTGGCATGGTTGCCAACGGCAAAAAAGAAAAGACCACAGTGTATCTGCTTTTTTCCTTATTTATTCAATTTTCAGCAATAGAAATCAGATTAGTCTGAAAAGAATTGTTGTTGGTGACTGACGTTTCGACACCCTGAGCGGAAGTCTTCTTCAGAGTCAAGTGAATAGTTGTCAGTCAATGATGTTATAAGTCTGGGCCGGGTTGTTCAAAGCTTGATTAAGCTAACCCAGGGTTAACGAGGATTTTGATGTCAGTCTTGTAACTTTTTGATGAGGTGTTCTGTTTATATTGTTTGCCCTGCAGCTTTAAGCTGTAGTAATCTTAAACTACACCAAACGTTAGATTTGAAAAACATTTTTAAACAAGCAAAAAAAATGCAACAGTTGACATTAAATCCTGGGTTAACGTAAACCGGCTTTCGGACAACCCGGCCCTGGTCATTTGAAAGCGACTGGTCAGTTTAGCCATGATGGTATTGGCTGAAAGACTCGTGTTAACTTTGCCATCAGTCATTGGTCGGTTTTGATCCGTCTTTTGTTAGTCAAATTGGTCGGTTGGACCGTCTGTTGTTAGTCAGAATTAAGTCCGTTTGTCGGTTTCGTTTTCGTCGTGGATGTAAGTCGTTTGTAAGGCGCCGGTAGTTGTTGACATCTTTTTAAGAGGCGTTTGTTCTTAGTTAGTGTACCAGCTTTCCAGAGTTAGCCGCTGAAAATAGTTTGTACTGTGGATTGAGCAATATGCAGAGTACCAGTCAATGTTGTGGCTTGTCAGTTGATGATGCACAGCAATGTGATTGTTGGCATCACCATTTCCCGTGGCTCGTTTGTGTTCAGTCAGTCTCGTGTCAAGGTTTCTGCCAGTCTCACCAATGTAGGAAGTCTGGCAGTCGGAGCAATTGATCTTGTAAACTGCTTCCTGTCTGGTCAGTATCAAGTAAGTTAGTCGGTAACAGTTATTTAAGTTTGTCAAGTTGTTGTTGTTGTTGTGGTTTTTTGTTGCAGTAGTTGAGTCAGCGGTTGTTGAACCAAAGATGGCAAACCTAACACGAGTCTTTCAGCCAATACCATAATGGCTCAAGTGACCAATCAATGGCTTTCAACGGACCAGACTTATAACATCATCGACTGACAAACACTATTCACTTGACTCTGAAGATGACTTCCACTCAGGTTGTCGAAACGTCAATAAGCAGCAACAGTTCTTTTCAGAACTACCCTCACCCGGACGATCACACAAAACAAACTACTAAACTTTCTTTAATAAAATTTATCCCAAAAAACAAGCACATTTTCCGTGCGTTTTGGAAAAAAACAAGGGTTTAATGTTATATACCTTTGGGAGGAAAACAAAAGTATCAAGTTACAAAGTTGGCGCGAAGAATGTATTATTGAATTTAAAATCAACGAAAATCATCTTAAAACACCAGAGTAAAATTTAAAATCTGTCACGATTGAAAAACAGTAATTGTACGTCATTATTAGAGCTTGGATGAAAATACAACCTTACAACAATCCTCACACTGCTAAGCGGAAAAGCCCTACCAAGCCGGACGTGAACCTAGTAGGGGTGGGTACATGGGACTACTGTGCAAGAGTTATCAATTGCACTCTGCACTATCTGAGATTGTCCCACTAGTAAGTTAGATATCAATCCGTAATTAATTTCAGAATAAAATGAAAAACTAGTCTCCTTTTGTTATTCCCCAGTCTTTAAAACGCCTTGGATTGCATGGTATTGGTTTAAGACCATCTTTGTGTACTCGCCCTTCTGAAAGTGCAACACAGATCTGGCAATACAATGGATACTTTGGCTTCCAAAAGTCTCCAATAACAGTTCCAGTGATATTGCCATAACCTTTCCACTTCCACTCCAGATATTTACTGTACGTATTCTCATTATTACTAAGACGCTTTAGGTAATCAGCCAGATGTTTTGGGTTCTTAAAATCACGCACTTTGATGACGGAATGTTTAAGATTTCCTGGAAGAAAGTCGTCTAGTTTGTCTGTACCCATCACAACGGGGACCGAGCCTGCATTCCATGCGTGGGTTAGTTGATCATCGACAAAGTAATCACAGTCCTGATTAAAAAATACCAATGTAAACTTATACTTTCTGGCCAGTTTAGTTTTGAGCTGTTTAAACATGAAGGTCGTGCCGTTCTCTTTGTAATACCTCGCTTTCAGGCCATTAGTATTCTTAAGACAGGCTCCATAAGAATCGACCTGCACAAATTTCATCAGCTGTCTTATGTATTCTGTTCTCACAGGCTCACAATTGGACACTGCTACCATAATAAGTCCAGTTTTATCTTTAAAAGGAATTGGTGGTGTTAAGTCTGGCAACAAAACGGTAGGATCTGGAAAGTCAGAATCCAAGCGATAGCTTTTCAATAAGTTGAATTTGGACATAAAACTGCTATCCTTTAATATTGGTGTGTACACTGGGTTTTCTCTTATTTGCAGAATCCATGGCACAGATTCTATGGGAGGTAACGGCTTTGGAGCTCTGGCGAAGACAACAAAGGCATCTGCTTCTTTTGCTCGAGATATGTTACTTGTTAGCTCACAAGGTACTGGGCATTCACCTTCCAGCCACTTTCTGTGCATGTTTAGGCGTTTTCCTAAATATGTCGACCAGTAAAGAACAATCCAAGTCTTTGCTTTGCTCTCTGATTTGAGGATGGTATTGATATCATCACCTGAAAATAAACCACTTTGTGATGTACCAATTGATGATGTACCACTTAACGATGTACCACTTGGTAATGTACGACCTGATGATGTACCACTTGGTGATATATATGTACGAATTGATGATGTACCACCTGATGATGCACCACTTGATAGTGAACCTCTCGGTGAAGTACCACCTGATGATGCACCACCAGATGATGTACCACTTGATGATGTACCACTTGATGAACCGCTCGGTGAAGTACCATCTGATGATGCACCACCAGATGATGTACCACTTGATGACGTGATTGACAGTTCCATCGTTTGTTTAGGTGCCTTTCCCATGGCTGGTTGCTTAATAAATGCATTTTTGGGTGAAAAGATATTCAATTCATGTTGCGACAATAGTACTATCAACACTATAATGCAGGCTAGCAACAGGAACTTTAAAGCACATTTTCTTCCTGCCATGGTGTAATAGGTAGACTGTATCCGTAAGTCTCGTCATAAACCTGTTTAAAATAAAATATCTCTGTAAGTTACGTCGAAGGTTGCGAGTAAGGGTGTATTTCTTTGGAAGAATAGAAATAAACATGCTAGTTCTCAAAATGTCAGGTAATTAACTATTCATGGAGGGTATGCTGCCAAAATTATTCAAGTACTAAGGAGTTTCCACAGTAACCACAGCCCCTCACCCCTGTACAAAGCACTTGCGCAAACGTGATCAGTGGAAACCATACTTCCAATTTCAGAAAGTATGTATATCTTGTGGACTCTGACCTTAGATACTGTGAACCATCGACTTTCTTTAGCTCAATTGCAAAGGGGAGACTGTTTGGTTGCAAAATATAGAAGTTTGGGGCTGCCATTATACCTATTTAAATGAAAGTTCTGCCGATGGCAGTCAAAAAGTAATTAACCTCAGAATGTGGTGGTTATTTTTAAAACAAAAATCACCTAAAATCATTTATCGTGCAATTTGTTTCTAGTTTCACATTTCTCAGTGTCGTTCTGTTGAGCCAATTTACACAAAAAGGAGCTTTCAAGACTACGATGAGTACGATGTCTCTGCGCTAACGAGGAAATACCCAGAAAGAACTTCGGAAAGTAAAACAAGTGTTGACGATTAATATTAAATTACAGGAAGAGAAATTCCGTAGACTCCCAAAGCTTTGTTAGCGAGGGCTTTCATTTCGGTAGTTGAACGAAATTTCTTGCGGTTTCTAGCGAACCTTTTACCGACGATTAAGGAAAGCAATGTTCGAGTATTGGTATCGCAATGAACAATATCTGCAAAATTTGCCACAGGTTTCCCAAGCTCAATATTTGACTCTGCATAAGTACTGTATGGGACAGCTTATGTGTATAGAGAATTGTATGGGAAAAGCACCGATCGTGAAAAAAAGATGTGTAAATGACTATCTAAATTGAAAGAAAGTTTTCCTTCCTCAAATGTACCCCGTTCCTGTCCAGTCTTGAGCCGATTTTGAAGCCATTCTGACGCCGTTTATACCCTGGCCCCAGTGGTTTCTCTTGATTTTTCAACCTCTGGGACCAGGGTACGCCGTTTAGTAAAGTTATTTGAAATCGTTGTCACTCCTTCTCCTTTTAAGGTAGGAAAACTTTATTTCAAATTAGGTAGCCATTTTCACTATTTTTTTAACGATCGGTGACTTTCCTATACAATTCTCTATATACACAAGCTGTCCCATAAACCACGTATGCAGAGTCGCATATTGAGCTTGGGAAGCCTGTGGATTCACGAGCGTAAATTCTTACTACTCCCACTAGGTAGCTAGGCGATGTAGGAAAGCGATAGTTAAGGCAACTATCGAGCATGTTCTCGGTGAAATCTCGAGGCGATAGGAGCTTTCGTAGCAAATTTATGGTTAAAATTATATGTTCCTTTGGTCGGACGTGATTTCAACTTTGCATACTTCCACGCCAAAAAAGGACACCAAGACCGCGTAGTCCCGCGGGATACCTGACTACGAAAAAGAAGAAAAAAAACTCTTGGCCGTAACCTTGACGCGCCATGCCTCAGGCATCCCCCGTAATGACAGATATCTGATATCCTCGCAAAATGATAGCTAGAAATCAAGGCAAAGCTCGACGGGGAAAACATTAAAGGTCAACTAAGAGTTTGTAGATATCTAGAATTTCCTTTCCCTAAATTTAGAATCCCCTGCCACAACAAAATCGATTCCCCTAATATCTCCCTTTTCCGTTAAGAATTGTATTAAACTTTTTGCACTCTTTTTTGTACCTTGCAGTGATCAGCCAGGATCTGATCTTATTTCTCCCCAAAGCAACAATGTAAACTCTAGGGTGCAATCGAAAGAAGAAGTCGACATAAAAACTGAAAAATTCTCCTGTACATACAGTAAGGAGAATTTGTGAATCCTTAGGAGTACGAGGCGGGGGGGCGGGGGAACTGCAGCCCCCCAAAATTTTGGGGAACGCAGGTTTTTTGGGCAGCAAGAGAAACTTGGGCAAAGCTTATTTTTGAATAGATAGATATTTCCTATTTTTACCTGAAGTCGGCATTGTAAAGCCAGTGAAATTCACACGTGACAGAGGTTGCCTAGCACCGTGACGAGCTTCTGGTCATGCATTAGTAAAGGTGATCATAAGTTGATATACATATTTCTAATTTTTTTTTTTTGGGGGGGGGGGGGGAACTGTACTGTACTGCACTGCACTAGCTGGGGTTATAAATTAATTAAAATTAATTAGTAGAATTCTGCTAGTATACTAATGCAAATGCTGTAATCTGATTGGCTGAGCCATTGCACACTATCAGCCGTTAGTGTGCAGTGGCTTGGTGTGGTCGACAAAAGTCCAACGTTTCCTCGTTTCTCCGACGTTCTGAAATAACATTTAGAAACGAATAAACAAACTTCCTGAGAAGACTAAAATGAGAGCATTTATGGTTTCTTAAATAAAAAAAAACTCGAAATTTTGAAAGAAACTGATAAGCATGCGTACACAACTGAAAATGTCAAATTGACAATTCAGTCCGCTCGAATTCTCTAAAGCGTGACGCTAATTCCCAGACCAGAAATAATTGAAATCGTTTTTCGAAGGAAATTTCAGTAGGAATTTTACTAAAACAATTAGATTATTCGCTCTCGATTTCTATGAGGCGATAGTTGATTCGGGCTTCGGCCTCATCAACATCACCTCATAGAAATCTCGAGCTCATAATCTAATTGTTAATTAGAATCAATTTCGGCATAACATTCTAGAACTGAATCATATCGTAGATTATCGACTGGAGTCTGGAGACTCTCAGAAGATCTGAGTCACGTGTTAGGCAACCACTTCTCGTGTAAATTGCTAGAGACAATGCACGAGAATGATCCATTTGATATATTTCCAGAGTTTTTTAAGGTGGTGCATATTCTTGCAGTGATACCTGCTACATCGTGTTCAGCAGAGCGATCATTCAGTTCGTTGCGCCGATTGAAAACTTACCTCCGCAGCACCATGTGGGGCAACAACATGTCAGCAACATCAGTTGCACTTATTAACACTGAAGACTGGTTCTCACTAGCGCATAAGCATAAGCACAAGCATAAGCATGACATAAGCATAAGCAAGTGAGAACACCCGCGACATAAGCATAAGCAGAAGAACGAACCCACTTATTTGTCTTATGCTGTTCTCACTTGCGCATAAGCATAAGCATAAGCACAAGAAAAACAAACATGTTCGTTTTTCTTATTATGCTTAGGCTTGTGCCTATGCGTTTATGCTTATGCTTATGTGCAAGTGAGAACAGCATCAATCAGAATCAGGATACTTTGCGGCCAACCTGTTTTCCTGATTCTAAAATCAAGAAAATTGTAAATTAGATGTAATTCAGCGCTAAGTTCTGATTATTATAGACATGAAATATTTGATTTTCAGGCCATGATTAACCCGATAATAGATATGGCAGTTCAAATATCAGAACTCTGAAACTTGAAATCAGAATTTAGAAATCAGAAATCTGAAACCAGAAATCAGAAATCAGAAATCGCAATACCTGAAAATCTGAAATCCACAATTTAGAAATCAGAAATCAAAAGCTTGATTCAGAAATGCCACTTACGATATCCAGTTGTGACAATCACGGTTTATCCCAGTTTGCGATGTTATTAAATCGTTTCATTTTCCCTCCGGGGGTGGGTAGAGAGATTTAATGTTACTTCGGTATCGTTTCTGTAAGCGGGGGAGGGGTGAGCATTTTCAACTTCCTGTGTCAATAACTTTAGCGGGAAGTGGGGGAGGGGTGGGGTAGAGTTAACGTCGGACGGCAATTTCCTGC
>JAHPZR010007066.1:12500-29671 GCA_019787425.1 Platygyra sinensis | reverse complement strand
TGTTGTTGTTTTTACTATTATTATTATTATTATTATTATTATTATTATTATTATTATTATTATTATAATGATTTTATACTCACATAATTGCAGCATATCTCCCTCTGGGAAATTGGCGAAGGTTTTTACATGTGATAGACCTGTGGGTAATCACTGATGGTTAGCTCAGAAAATGCCAATTTCAGCTGTATTAAAACTGTTGCATTAAGGACGGTGCATACTCTTTTATTGCGCAAAAGATCTGTGCATCACGCAAGGCATGATTCGTTTAACCGCCACAGCGTTAGGGTTTGCATTGAAGTAATTAATGACTAAAATTCTTCGTACTCTGACCAAACTAAGTTAATAAACCTGTACTAAAACCAAGAAAGTACTTTATATTCTCAAAAAAAGACCTATACTCAACCCAGGAACCCACTAACTGCTAACCGCTTGTAGGAGGAAAAAAACACTTATTGTTAATTTTTGGTTCTTTCGTTTTCATAAAAAGATAAAAAAAAAGCTTTGAAAAACTGTGGTTACCTTTAAATTATATGTTATAACATGGAAGTGGCAAGTCTATTCAACATCTTTAGTTGTGAGGAAGATCTATTTAGGCAGTATTTTAGCTGAAGCAGACCAAGACTCTCAGAAACAATAAAAGCGCTACTGCAACGATTTTGGTATTAAAAGCATATTAAAGTGGTTTTATGTGACCATTTACAATTCAGTCTTTAGGTCTTTATAAAAGTGTTTTTATTTGTTGTATATGTAAAGGCGAATTTTAAGGAAATCTGTGAAGAACTCTCCTTTCTTTTCCTCAGAAGCATGTTGATGAAAGCCTTTTTATTGGGATCTGAGGCCGATTATCTCGAGCAAATGCGTCGTTACCCCCAAATCTTCTTTGTGGATTCCAATAGCCCTTGCAAAGATCTACATTTGCAGCATGACCTTAATCTTGCGCAAAAACGTTTCCACTTTGTAGGCACCGCCCTTAACAATGTATTATTATCTATGCATCTTATTAAATTTATTTGATGTAGTTATATATACTTTGTGTATATTAATGGATTTTCTTAAATCTGTCCAACGGTCTCGTCTATTTTTTAAGAGTGTGTACATGAGAAAACCAGGTAGGAGGTGATACAGCTCTATTCACCGATTTTGCTCAAACTTGGCATAAATGTTGGGTTTGGTGAGTAAATGATTATGGCAAAAACTTGGGTTAAAATATTATATTCTCTTCAGTTAGGGGGACTCCCTCAAAAAATCGCCCTTTGTCACTAATTTAACGCATATTTAATTAGCTGTCTTTGATTTCTCATTTCTACAACTGGAAAGGCCATGTGAAAATAACATCCACTGGGTCATGTTCTACTATTATTAGTCTCAAAGCACAGATAGTCATTTGAACCAGACAATTTGATTTCTCTCCGCTGCCCCATCTTAAGTAAGGTGCATATTTTGTAGTGTTGTAGATATGTCTTTAATTAATGGCTAATATCTGCACTGGGCAACGGCAAATATGCATTATTCTAACATGCGTAGTGAAAGCAATTACTAAAGTTCTCAAAAAAGCCATAAAATGTTAAGGGACCACAAAATTTGTTCTGTGCTGGCATAGAGTTTACATAGGACTTCACGATTTTTGGCCACTTTATGAACATTCACTAAAACACAAACGCCATTTTTCTGTCTTAACCCAACTCGAAATTAACAAGAAATATTCACCTAAGTATTTACCTATCAATATCCAGTATAAATTCGGCGAAAAGGAGCACTTAAGACATTTCTTTCATATATTTTCAGAAGTACATTTTGTGACATTCTCTCGATATCGAAAAAATGAGGCAGAATAAGATTCAACGCTTAAGTTCCCTCGACTTGGGTTTTCAGGCGTAAAATAAAATTGAAACAGGAAATAACTACTACATACAGTGATTGTACATGTCACTTGGACCCGATTTTGTGCTCTCTTTGATTCTTGGATTGCGAAATGTTCATGCAGTTTTGTGCCATCCCAGTGTTCTGTTGCTTCGACCCGAGATTTAAAGAGAATTTCCATCGCCATCCCGTCTTCATCATCAGAGGTATCAGCAGCTGTCGAAAAGGCTACTCAAAAGGCCGCTTAAAATTCAGGGAGAGCGATCACTTTAACATTCAGATCGCTTTTAAATTCCATCACAAAACACTCCGCCATCTCCGCCATTTCTTGTTGATTTCGAGTAAGGGTAACACAGAAAAAATAACTTCCGTGTTTTAGTCAATGTTAATTAAATGGCCAAAAATGCTATTTGCCATTAATTAAAGGCTCTTCACAACACTACAAAATATGCACCTTACTTAAGATGGAGCCGTGGAGAGAAATCAAATTGTCTGGTTTAAATGAATATCTGTGCTTTGAGACTAATAATAGTAGAACATGATCCAGTGGATTTCATTTTCACATGGCCTTTATTGTTGTAGAAATACTAAATCAAAGACAGCGAATTTAATATGCATAAATTAGTGACAAAGGGCCATTTTTAGGGGAGGTATCCCTAACTTGAAGAGAATAAAATATTGTAACCTAGGTTCTTGCCATAATCATTTACTCACCAAACCCAACATTTATGCCAAGTTTGAGCAAAATCGGTGATTTGAGCTGTATCACCTCCTGCCTGGTTTCCTCATTGACTCAGGGTGCGTTTCTTTAAGAAAATCCAAGATTGGATTCTTAAATCCAAAAGAATCCGAAAACGGATTATTCAGAGAAACGGCAATACGATAAGGAATATTAAAACCAATATGCTAATTCTCTACTGTTGTTATCTTTACTTACACTTCGGTATGGTTTTTCAATTCGTCAAATATCCCATCTGGTAACGAGCTGAATGGATTATCAAATATAGTACTGAAAAGAAAAAAAAAGACAACAACAGCAGTTGTTCATCTCCACTGCCTTTAGCTTGGTAATTGCAAGATATTTTGTGTTCTTTGACATGATGTATTTAATGCTGTTATTTCAAATAGCTTGAATAGCCTAACACGGTTTTAATGATGGTAGAAATGCGGATTATCTGATGTATTAAATAATTCGTATTGTAGGCCCTCACAGATGAAGAGCCACATCCTTTTATGTGGATATACCGTGAATAAACCGTTATTTATTTATTTATTAATATTTATATTTAATATTTATTTATTTATTTATTTATTTATATATATATTGTCTAATTTAGGTATTAAGTGTCATTGTCAGAGAAAACCGGGCAGAACCAAAAGATCGAGGTCGGCCGTTTACCTTCATCTTTTCACAGTATAAAAGCTATCCGAAAAGATTAACAACCATGATATTTGCCGAGGTAGGCGTTCATTTTTCTTCGAGATATTACCTCATCAGTTGCCTCTCAAGCGGTCTAAAATGGCCGAAATTTCGGCCAACTTTAGGTGAGCCTAAAAGATACTTCGTACATATTCCAGAAACTCTTATTTTCGTGCGATAATATTTGGCCCCTTATTAGTTGACTGAGATATATTTGAATTTTTTCACGTTAATTCTACGGTTTTCACGAGGTGCCAAATATCATCGCCGAATCGTTAAGGAGCGTGACCTAAATTTTGGCCATTTTCAGCGAGTCGTTTTTCAAAAGTGCGGCAGTTTATTTCCACAAAAAGACGATTTTCTGATAGTCTTTTACACTGATTTCAATATCCAGTTTAGTTAAAATTGGTATCTACAAGCAAATCGGAGTAATTGGTCCCGCAAAGTCCAAAAAAAATCATTGGTCAGACATATTTCCCGCCAAATGTTTAGCGAAGAATATCACCTTATTCCGACTTTCTGCGCTTGTTATCCATGATTTGCTGAAAGATCTGCACAAAATAGTTAGCTGGACTGCAAAATAGAATATTTAAGCTCAGACATCGGGAATAACATATGCAAACATTTCAAACTCGCCAAATTCTTGCCATTATCAAGACTAAATTTCCCGCGAAAATTCTATTTTTAACGTCAGGCGGCAAAAACAAACTGGATCCTCAGTTCGCTGCCTTTTTTGTTTTTATGTAGAGCAAAGTACAAGTTAACAGTGAGCGAAGCTTTACCCGAAATTTAATTTTGGGACTACTGCATACGTCTTGTTTACATCGATTTTCTCGTTTTCGGAAGGCGTGACGCGTTACAGATTAAAAGGTTAGACGACTGGGCCGCAATTTCGATGTCACTTGAAGCTTTCTCCATGGTTTTGAAAACATTAACTGTTCTTTCGGATTAGAAAAATCGCCTAGCAGTGCGTCAAAGTTAGATAAGAAAGTCAGGAATTCGGAATTTTTAAATAAGTTTAAAGCTAAAATCCGAAAATTAGATCTAGTTGGGATGCTGGAAGATAATTGTATAAGCATCTTAAAGAGCGGTAATTATGGAATTGAGGATTTTACTCATGGATTGAAAATAGTGGTTTGAGAGGAGATTAGTCTTCAACCTTTGGTTTTAAGGAAGCTATAGCTAGCGCGGATTTATGGGATACTGATATGTTAAGATATTTTTTAGGAACTAGTTTTAAAATACAGCGTATTTTAACGGTTATTACTAAAAATTAGTATTTTGGATCAGATTAATATATTTCTTCTTAACTTTTAATTCACTAGTAGTTAGGTGTCCCCAATTAGTTAACGTATATGTAAGCTAGATCTACCAGACACATTAATAAAGTTATTAATTGATTATTGATTGAATGGTTGGTGGTGGGTCAGTTTTTCTTCAGTTATTAGCAAGCAAACGTGATGGTGGAGAAAAGACGTCAGAAGTGGTGTCTATTTAGTGCAGCTGAATTTAAATAACGAGAAAACATAGGATACGACGTAACTTACGAAAGAATCATAGAAGACAGACCACTGGGATAATACGTGTTACCATTGCTAGGTCAGGATTTCCAGCCGGGGGGGGGGATACTCCCTATAATGGCCTATACGAGGAGGCTCCGCCCAAAAGGGGAAGCTTTTTGACGCTTCAGATATATAAGAGGGTAGGGATTTCACAAGTTGAGGTATATAAAGGGTAGGAAAATTGGTCATTTAGTTATTTAAAAGGGCCTTTAATTATAATTTTTCGAACGGATGCCCCTTATGGCTGTGTCACTTAATTTATTAAGCGCTACATGAAAATGAGAACAAGACTTCCTAGAGTAGGTATGTGAAAGGGGTACCTTTTTGCAATAAAAGGTATTTAAAAGGGGTACCTTTTCTGCCAAAATGGTATAAAGGGTAAGGGGTTGGACCTCGGGGCGGAGCCTCCCCGTATTAAACTTTGTTAAGTACTCCCCCCCCCCCCCCACCGGGTTTCAACTGAAGATCTTGCTTGCGTTCAGAAACAAGATGGATCAACTGATCTGATTGTCAACAATAAAACGAAACAATGAAATGGATTGTTAAAAAAGAAACGATCTTTGTTCAGACGGTAGTGTTGTTATCCTATCTACCTCATTCAAGGAGGGTGTAGAGGTGGAACTATGATATGCCGGAAAGAAGTACCATTACCATCCTCCACACCCCCCCCCCCCCCCACTCCCCCCATCTCACCACCACCCACACTCTTTTTGTAATGGGGTGGGAGAAAAATGTGTTGTTCTAGACGACATTCAATTCCATTTAGTTTTCTAACCATTAATTAACCTTTAAAATTTCTTCTTTTGCTGCCGCTGCTGCTGCTGATGGTGCTGTTTCGAGGTGTTCTTTGCAGCAAAACAAGGAAAAATAAGTACGGAACATTATTTGTGGTTTTTAAGAAGAAAAAAACCGTCTTTATTGACCTGTAACGTAATATCTGTTTAAAAAAAACACACACACAAAACACAGCATTCAACGAAGGAAAATCGTAGATATATGCAGCGCTACAGTCAAGTTGATTGAAGCTTGGGGCTTTTTAAGACTTCGATAAGTAAACACAGCTTATAACATCTCGTCTGGCAAAATTTCAGTTAAATAGGACAATTTGATTCCAGGTCGGGGTACTTTTAAATATGCAGTTTTCTTACCCTTAATAACGCACATCTCTACTGGTACACACTGCCAAATTGGTTCAAAAGCAACAAGCTTAGTCTAGATGTTATCTCAGAGTCAGATTGTACCTCTTTTGAAAGAGCAATTCCTCAGAATAATAAAGGATACTTGATCAGCTTGAAAAGCTCTAAAATGAAAAAGCGCATGCTAAGTCATCATTCGCCGGCGCACGATAATTAAAAGAAAAAAGACTTAAGGTTTAAATAAGGTGGCTTTTATTTTTGACATTTACATGTAACCTGACCCAGACCTCAGACCCGTAAAATTGAGACCCTCTGGATGTATCAAAAGCTCACACTCGAAAAACTCACTTCTGCATGTCAGGAAAACTCAGGACTCAAAAATGATGACAAGGATTGTTTTTAGGAGTCATGTTTACTGTTCGTCGATACAATGTCATAGGCAGAATTTCCAGAGAGAGGGAGAAAAAGATCCCCAGATGATAAGCCTGCAGCACAGGCGTAATTTTTTTGCGTATTTATAGGCAAACAGAGAAGAAAAAATACGCCAACAATATTACGCCTGTTCCGTAGGCTAAAGGTGATAGATTCCTCTGCTCAGATCAAGGAAATAATACCCAGCATTCGAAAGATTGTTTGGTTGCTTTATCAGTATAAATTAAATTTATCAAATTTATTTTATGCTTAGTAGCCATTTGCGCCAAGCATAGTTACAATGGCGCAAGGTGCCTTGCGTGACGTTTCGGATATTCTTTTTTACCGTGGATCCTCAGTGCTTCGATTAATTCTGCTAAATTCAGAAGAGATTTCCGGGTCTGAGTTCTCGAGACACCTTAAAAGCTTCATAGCAAGTGGTCGCAGGTCAATTGCGTGCGCGGGCTAATAAAGGAAAGAAATGAAACAAAAAACCAGACGGTGTACAAACCTGCGACGATACAAACGACAACAGTGAACGAAAGAAAGATCGTGGCCCAGCAAAGATTACACGTATTGAGATGTTTATATAAGTGGTCTGTCCTTTATGATCATTTCGTTGGCCGGATATAGCAGGGAAGTTTCGTCGTAACCTATGTTTCCTCATTGTTTACATCCAGCTACACCATGCAAATTAGACACCACCTCTGACGTCTGTCCTCCACTATCTCGTTTGCATGCTAATAATTGAGGAAAAACTGACTCACCACCCGCACTGCTAGACGACTTTTCAGATCCGAAAAAACAGTTAATGTTTTCAAAACCATGGAGCAACCTTCAAGTGACACGGAAATTGCGGCCCAGTCGTCTAACCTTTTAATCTGTAACGCGTCACGCCTTCCGAAAACGAGAAAATCGATGTAAACAAGACGTTTGCAGTAGTCCCAAAATTAAATTTCGGGTAAAGCTTCGCTCACTATTAACTTGCAGTTTGTTCTACATAAAAACAAAAAAGGCAGCGAACTGAGGATCCAGTTTGTTTTTGCAGCGTGACGTTAAAAATAGAATTTTCGCGGGAAAATTTAGTCTTGATAATGGCATAAATTTGGCGATTTTGAAATGTTTGAGTAAGTTAATCCCGATGTCACAGCTTAAATATTCTATTTTGCAGTCCAGCTAATTATTTTGTGCAGATCTTTCAGCAAATCATGAATAACAAGCCCAGAAAGTCGGAATAAGGTGATATTCTTCGCTAAACATTTGGCGGGAAATATGTCTGACCAATGATTTTTTTTGGACTTTGCGGGACCAATTACTCCAATTTGCTTGTAAATACCAATTTTAACTAAACTGAATATTGAAATCAGTGTAAAAGACTATCAGAAAATCGTCTTTTTGTGGAAATAAACTGCCGCACTTTTGAAAAACGACTCCCTGAAAATTGCTAAAATTTAGGTCACGCTCCTTAACGATTCGGCGATGATATTTGGCACCTCGTGAAAACCGTAGAATTAACGTGAAAAAATTCAAATATATCTCAGTCAACTAATAAGGGGCCAAATATCATCGCACGAAAATAAGAGTTTCTGGAATATGTCCGAAGTATCTTTTAGGCTCACCTAAAGCTGCCCGAAATTGCGGCCATTTTAGACCGCTTGAGAGGCCAAAATCATGATGAGGTGATATCTCGAAGAAAAACGAACGCCTACCTCGGCTAATATCATGGTTGTTAATCTTTTCGGATAGCTTTTATACTGTGAAAAGATGAGGGTAAACGGCCGACCTCGATCTTTTGGTTCTGCCCGGTTTTCTCTGACAATGACACTTAATTTATTCAATTTCAACTCTACCTTGGTACAAGGAAGGGGTGTAGGGGACCCCTTCCATGGGTTTCCGTTGTAATAAGACATGTCTAAATCATTTTGTCTTTAACAGATGCCTAAAACTGGCTCCCTAAGATGACATATCTTTCTTCCAGTCATGACGAAACCTGACGTTTGTCTGGCGTAATGTAACGTACATACTTATTAACATAACATAACATAACTTTATTATTTATAGCGCAAAATACATTGGTATATAATGCGCTTTACATAAAATGATTATAATACTACAGTGAAATGGGTAAAATATATATATAGCTTTTCTAAATAGTTAGTAAATGCATACGAGGTAAAAAATATTATATAAATGCTAAAATTTCATAGATTATAAGCTTAAGGCTAATTTAAAATAATGAGTTTTTAAACCTGCCATAAAAGTTTTGAGACTGCCCAAAGCTCTCAACTCGTCTGGAAGGGCGTTCCACAGGGTCGACGCGGCTGCAAAGAACGCCCTGTCCCCTGTTGTCTTCTTGGTCTTGTTGGGTAGATCGAGCAGTAAGTGTTTTGTATTTGATCGCAGGTTATAATTTGACTGTGGCTTAAGTCTAATTAATTGATGAATATATATGGGGCACTACCATGTAGAGCTTTGAATGTGTATACAACCAATTTAAACATTATACGGTATTTAACTGGTAACCAATGCAAGTCTTTCAAAACAGGAGAAATGTGATCAAAACGCGTGGTATTGGAGATGAGGCTTGCAGCAGCGTTTTGAACCCGTTGCAACTTGATAATATAACTGGCTGGTAAGCCATACAGTAGACTGTTACAGTAGTCTAGCCGTCCAATTACTAATGCTAAGATTAGTGTTTGTGCACTCTTGTACGAAAGGTACTTTCTAATGCGTCTAATTTTGTATAGTGAGCAAAAGGGTAGACTACATGTTTTCGTAATATGAACGTTAAAATTCAGCTGCGGGTCAAACCAGACTCCGAGATTTCGTGCCTTGTTTACAATAGCAACACTAGTATCACCAACAGTTAGAGAACGTAAGTTGACTTTGCTAAGTTGTTGGTGAGTTCCGATCAACATGACCTCAGTTTTGTTCTCATTAAGTTTCAATTTGTCAGCTTACATCCACGCCCATGGAATGTAACGCCTCTGCTTCATTAAGAGAGTAGTCTAGGTTGAAGGAAAGATAAAGCTGGGCATCGTCAGCGAATGCATTTGCGTTGGGCAGGTACAGCTTGATGACCTCGAACAGCTTGCTGGCATAGGCACTGAAGAGTAGGGGCCCTAGACACGAACCCTGAGGAACACCAAATGGCAAGGGATAACAATCCGATGTCTCTCCATTCACCGACACGCACTGACTACCCCCAGATGGATGCGATTAGAACCACGCGAGAGCAGCTTCCGTAATGCCAAATGAGGTCTGGAGTCGGCGTAACAGTATGGCATGGTCAACAGTGTCGAACGCTGCACTCAGATCGAGCAACACAAGAATTGACACCTGTTACTTGTTCATGCTGGACAAAATATCATTTACAACTCTCAGCAATGCTGTTTCCGTGCTGTGCCCTTTCCTATAGGCACACTGAAGCACAGGAAACAGTTCGTTGTCAGTCATGTGACTTTACAATTGGTCAAAGACAGCTCTGTCGGTAATTTTTGAGACAAACTGAAGGTTGCTAATAGGTCGTAAGTTTTTGTGGGTTTTTACGTCCTTAGCACCTTTTTTTCAGGAGCAGGTTGTCAATCGCTTGTTTCCACTCAGTGGGAAAGTACAAAGTAGTTAGTGGGGTATTGACTAACTTTGTGATGACAGGAAGTAGAACATCAAGCGAGTCACACATCAAGGTGGTTGGCAGAGGATCAAGCAAGCATGACTTTTTACCAATTTCTGAATAAGATCGTAGATATCTTGTTCACTGAGATTCCGGAAGGAACGCAGTATTACATTCGAGTCCACCACAGGTTTGTCAGGAGGTACAAGATCGCGATCAGACTGACTGATAGGTGTAGCATCAATTTCATTGCGAATGTTCTCCACCTTTCTAACAAAAAACGTGCCGATATCGTTCGCAATTATGGTCTTGTCAAGATGTTCGGCAAACAAGGGTTCATCCTTCATGCCCAAAAGCTTTTTCGCGGCATTAAAGGGCCCTAGTCAGCCACACCTTTGTTTTTGTTTACATGCGAGAATTTGGCTATTATATTTTATTTGGAGCCTGTCGAAACAGAAGAGTTACCAGACCATTCGTACCCTGGTACAATGAACCTATTGACAATGTTAAGCGGTATCGAAAGAAAGCAGAACGCAAATGGATAGAGACAAAGGCTGCCGATGATCTGCTTGATTTCAAGTCAAAGAGAAACCATGTGACCTATTTGATGAATAAGGCTAGGCGGGACTTCTACTCTGACTTAATGGTTGAAAACGGTGCTGATCAAAGGAAGTTGTTTAAAGGACCCTAGTCAGCCTCCGCCATTTTCGATGACATCGAAATTATCGATATAGCATGATGAAGCGAACTCTTATTATTTTACTGCAAGCTGTGATCCTGAAGGTATTTTTAATTATCTTGAGTAGTTTTACAGTGATTTTTCTTCGCTTCTTTTGCGTGTTTTAAGTGGCGCGTGTTGATCAAGCAGTGCTGATAAGGTGGTATTGTATTCACGCGCATAAGCATCCAAGTCGTCAGCAGTGTCAAGCTGTTTGTCATCACATAGTGAGCTGGCTTGAATATCACTATGAAAGTTGGCAAGGTTTATGGATTTGATTTTTCTGTAAGTGGTGGTTTTTAGGGAGAGACCTGGTCTAGACAGTCCCGGTAGCCTGGTCAACACGGACTGCGTGGTCAGATATAAATACAGTAGATTAATCATTAGCTCATCTTCAACAAGTGTTTCCGACTTGCGTGTGATAGATAAATCAAGTGTGTGGCCATCACGATGTGATGGTTGCTTAACATGTTGCTGGAGATCAGAGTCAAGAGGTCAAGGAATTTCTGAGCATCTGGGCTGCTACAATCATCCATGTGGATATTTAAATCACCAGTTATTAATAATCGTTCCTTGCAAAGCAGCAATGATTCAAGATAATCTGGGAATTCAGTAAGAAATACATTTGTAGCGACAGGATGACGCTCAGAGTAGGGTGGTCTGTAGATAATTGCGATACGAATGCTATACCTGCCAGATTTAACAATCCATTCGGAGAATTCATACGAATTTCGCAGGCTTACACTGGCATCAATTTTTTTTACATCCAGCGACTCGTGATAAATAATTCCCGTCCCCCTTCACGGCGATCTGATCTTGTGTGATCTAGGATATTGTAGCCATTGGAGCAAAGCTCAGCTCTTACTGAAGAGTCGAGATCGGTTAGCCAGTGTTCCGTTAGAGAAACAATGGCAGGAGTATGATCGCAAATATAATCCAAAATCACAGCAGATTTGTTCCTTACAGATTGAGCATAGATATTGCATAAAACAAGTTGTTGTTTACACCGGTCAGCGGTCAGTCGGTTGGAACATTGGATGGTCATCAAGTTATTTCGTGATAACGGTGGACAACAGTGAGGTTGGTATTTTCGTCGACTGCGGTTGGTGATGCGTGTAGTGATCGTCATAGTCGATCCGGAGTCTCTGTCAGGCATTGGGTGGACATCGCCGCTGCGAGCTATTGTTATTTATGATAAGTTAAGCGTTGCAACTGAGTTGTTGTAATACAATACCCGAGATTTCAACTATCTTTTCCGGCAGACAGAGTGTTTTATGAATATTCCACAATTCAAAGGGCCGGACAAGAGCTGTTTTGTTCTTTTGTGGGTCGTGACAATGGATTGTGAGTTCCCTTCAGTAATGCTAAGAGTCTTGCTGATCAAGTGCCCCAGGTATAACGACGTAAATAATAGGCTTGCGTATAAAGCTCCTTTGTTGACTTTTCCTTGGTTGATGAAAGAAGTGCGAATCTTGGTTTTGCATATGCACATGAGAGAATGTGAGAGGAAAAAGCTTAATTCCACCGTTCAAGTTCAACAGGCACAATGGTTCATTAAATCTAATTCCATAGCTATTGTTAAAATGAACACAATAGAGGGAATCCAAAAACTCCAATCGAACAGAAACTCCATCAAACATCTTGGATCTGTTCTCTCGGAATTTCTTCAGAAAGTCAGCCAAAAAAAAACAAAACAAAACAAATAAAATTAAAAAAACAGTAATTCTGCCATGTTGCTCATGTGAAAACGCAATCCTCTGTCAAAAGACCAAATTTGGCTTGAGTTGCATGTCTAAATGCAGTTGATATGGTAAATTAAAACAAATTAACAAAACCTGATGTCGTCGCCTGGCATAATGTAACGTAGATACAAGATGTAAATACGTGAACTCACTTAAGCATTTCTCTTTTTGACAAAAAAATCATTGAATATTCTCGGTATTCTTTTTTTACTTTTTACTACGATAGTTCAGTAAATAATTTAATCCCTATTTTGATGATGATGATGATGATGGTGGTGGTGGTGGTGGTGATGACGATGATGATGATGATGATGATGATGATGATGATAATGATGATGATGATGATGAGGATTATGATGATGATAGACAAAGTGTCTATACATCGGCGAGGGATGAATAAAAAGTTTTCTTTTCGAAATTCGGTAACCAAAAAAAATCCTCTGGGAAATGGTATCTAGCCGCAACTGGAACTTCCGAGCTGTCACAATACTTACAGTAACTTGAGATCATTGAGTCCTCTAAAGGCTTTACTCTCAACAGTTTTGACTTCATTGCTGTGGAGGAACCTATAGCAAGAAAGTCAGGCTCTCATTACTCATCTTGCCTATTTAGCTGCATTTAACAATATCTGCCACAATAATCATGCTCCGCTTACTTGCTGTCCTAGTTGAATAATAATAACAATAATAATAATAATAATAATAATAATAATAATAATAATAATAATAATGGTAATTTTATTAAAGTGTCTAATGTATTTAGCACTGTTGTGCTAATTGAGAACACTGTAAATAAATAAAGAACCAAATATTGTAAATATAACATAAACTATCAAGAGCCCCACCTGGTGGGAAGCTGACCAGTTGGCTATTTACACGTATAACGTGGTAAAAACACCCTAATTTAAGCTTTAAGTGCTGGAGTCGAAGTCTCTCTCTCTCGATTTTCATTAGATTTATATTATTTACATTTATATTGTGATAAGCGTAATAATATGTAGCCGTACCGATGAGTACTTTGTTCGGAGTCGGCCTAGACGTTTTCCTTCTACGTACACACTAGTTACACATGTGCCTCCACAAGCTTTTATGGCAAAGGTTAAATTGTCCATCCAACGATTCTTCCTTTTGTGAAAATGGAAGCGGTTTTTTGTTTGCTCAAAAAACTTGTCAAATAGTCTCCACGCTAAAATAGTGCAACTATGGACTAGCTGATATAAACTGACGAAAGTGGGCTCTGTAGTACTGACTAAATTTCAAAACCTCGTTAATAGGTGTGGGTTCTCCCTCCCCCCCCCCCCCCCTCCCATCTTTCAAAGTTGTTTTGCATAAAAAAAGAACTGTATCCTTTGGTTTTTTGGCCAAAGCAACATTGAATTGGGTTAGCGGAGGTGAACTACTTTGATGTAGTATGTTTGCACCGTGGTATCGCGTGCAGATAAAACATTCATAAACTGTTTCGTCCAGAGTTATAGCAAGTGTCACGATGGTCCGTTACTAGGGCTTCTCCTCCCGGAAGGTTCCTAAATTTAATTTTGGCTCACAGAGGAGAGGTTTATATTTTCAATGAAGCAAGACATTAGAACATCTTAATTAGAGGGAATTCACTTTATATTGTTACCACAGCAAAGATTTTTTTTACTTTTCTTGAAATAATGATGACTTAAATGACACCTATTTTTAGTGTCCACACGAAAAATTTTAAAAGCAGCGTCCAAAACTTACAGGCATTTTTTGTCATAGAAAAACAATATTTACATTAAAAACCCCTTCTCAATCGGATAAAAGGGCGTAGAGCTACATGTAATCAAAAAAAATTCAAATTTCCCGCCACATGACCATATATGGTCATATTTTAACTACCTGTAACTTTGCGCCATTTTATCCGACTGAGATGGGATCGATTTTCAGCAGAAATTATAGAATTATATGCAGAAAGCTATCATTAAATTTTTAATTCCTTTTTCTTGAATTCTCTTTCGTATGTCAAATTTGGACGTATAATATATAACGTCCCAATAGCAATCACATGGGATGAAAATAACACCAATAAATAGGTAATTCATCAACCTACTTACCTGGCAAGTTTCATTACATTTCATGCATTCTACTCAGATTTGTCTATGGCTCATAGTATTGGGGGGGGGGGGGGGGGGATGGGAGGAAAAGCCCTAGCAACGGACCACCGTGTATGTTACTTACAAAGAATGCAGACGAGTTTCAGCAAAAACATCGTTTCCAATAAACATCAGATTATTTTTAATCAGCATCCTAGAAAATTGAAAGTGATAATAACTAAGCAGGATTGCCACAATATCGGTATGATAATAATTAGGCCTTGGGTTAACAAATAAAGAAGCCTAAGCCGTGTATTACACTGTGATAAAACACGATGATCATTTGAGAACACGAGGGAGGTTTTCTACATTTCTCGAGTTTTCTCAAATATGACCGGAGTGTTTTATCACAGTGCAATACACGGCTCAGGCTTCTTCATTTACTTTAAAATATATTTTTTACGTGCGCAAAACAATAAAACACGCTTTTTCTGTGTTTTATACTCTGATAAAACATGGGTTTTTGACCAATCAGAGCACGCGCAGGGTCCTATCTATATTTTAATTATAAATATTATGCTTTTACAATCGTTGTCAATCACTTCCTACACATTTTTTTCCCGCATATTGTTCGTGTGCCGATGACAATTGATTCTGGTGTGCCTAGTGCTAGCTAATTGAAGATTTGAAGTACTTACGACTCCATACAGGAAATGATGAAGAAAAAAAAAAAAGAATACATGAACTATTCAATAAGTGACGAGATATAAGCACTCGCAAACGATCTGCGCCCATCGCTCGTTTAATACTCGTATCAGCTTAAATTGGTTTCTTCATTTGCAACTTGAGTTTCAGAAAGGGCGCCAGGTTGCAAGATTTAGTTAAAAGACGCGAGTGAACTTACAGATACGAATCAACTTACAAATAACGCAGATTTGTTAGTCCAGCAAACGTGCGGCGACTTACATGAGTGATGCTGTTGAAGCTTAAGAATCTGTTAATAAGAACAAAGGGAGCCAATGTCAAACAAATATACGCAAAGAAATTCGCTGATAGGGAAGAATCAGTGAAAAAAGAGCAAAGTACAGATAATGTTACGGCGATAGGATTGCTTTGAAAATAAATTGAATTATTTGCTTCGTGGGTCCACCTGAGTTTTCAGCGAAATGATAGGACGTTTAAAGAGGCATTAAAAGTAAAGAAAAAAGTTTCGGAACTCCACCATACAGTTGATTGCCCCCAAAAAGGCACCCCAGGTTGGTGGACAACTGTTTGATGCACGCTCCTGACGTCTAACAATTTTTTAACTGCAAATTCTGATCTAAAAATAACATAAAACCTTTCAAACGTCCAATTTCTATAAATTTTACCAATCCTTTTACCCTATATATCCCCAAATATACCCAAAACTCACCAAACAATTTATGTGGGATGAGCAGAGAGATGTTTGACCGCTTGAAACGTGAACTAGATATGTGCATTAAAAACATAATACCCAGCCACAATACAGACGCAGAAGTTTACATGATCATTTTAAAAGACGCATAAGAAAACAATTTCTATGAAGAGATACTAGAAGTTTACCACTTAATTGTAGTTACGCACATTTCACATCTCTTAATATACTTACAACATAAATAAACTCCTGGTTCCATTAAATACAAAGTCCGGTAGCGACTTTAGCTTGTTAATTGACAAGTCGCTGCGAGGAATGGAATGGTGCAAAATTAAATCACAGAAACAAGGATTAAGGTAGTTTGATACAGTTTTTTTCTGGGCCATATCTGAATTTTCAATTGGCGTTTTACCAATCTTCCCTTCCTCTGATCGATTTGAAAAGTACACCAGTTTTTGGAAAAGGATTGAAGTTTTAAATGTGTTTTTAAGGTAATCGATATTCCATGGAAACGATATACCAAAAAAGTTGAAAGTCGGTATGGTGTAAATTTTGTACGAGCCAGATAATGTAGAAAAGTTGATGCTAATTTCTGAAATGTTTGCCTTATGATGTTAATAATTCCAAAAAGGTTTGTTAAAAAAGGGGCTAGTAACTGTGCCCAAATGAAGTTATTACTACATTATTTCAATCACGAATAGTTATATTTAAAATATGCATCAACAAAAGGTATTGAGCACTGGAGAACGTTGCACACAGATCTGAATATTTTAGCATAATTGTTCTTATATCGGGATTTTGTAACACAGCTTTTTCGTGGGTCCAAACCCCTACTTCATCAAAAAAAAATATAAAAGTGTTTCAGTATATCAGTGCTATCAAAGCTTTGGAATAGAAGTTTTAACATTATCAGCCGTTTTTAAAATTTTCGAAAAAGAGATTACGTTAGAAAATTGTTCAAAATTTATTATGGCAGTGATGTTGAGAAAAAGTCTCGTCCTCGAGATCAAGAGAGCGCAAAGAAGAAGAAGACATAACTTCAATGCGCATTTAAGAGTCTTTTGGAGCAATTTCATTAAAAGAGTGTTCTTTCTTAAGTCCATGTAATTTCAGTTAGCAAAAAAAAAAGGGGGGTTTGATATGATTTATCGATTTATTCGAAATCAAACATACATTTTTTTTTCATTTATGAATATTCCCCTTGCCATACATCATCAAACTGGCATCAGCTTTTCTATAGCCGATGTGGTTCGA
>JAHPZR010007066.1:0-2500 GCA_019787425.1 Platygyra sinensis | reverse complement strand
CATATGAGGTTTGTGGATTAACTGCAGCAAATACTGCGAGTTTCACCCTTTGCTCGACCCAGTCATCTGCCTTCACGTACTCCTCCAAGTGAGTTCTAGAGCCAATCACGGCGCCCAGATGTTTTGGCCTTGAGTCGATATGTTTATTGCCGTGTCACCGAAAACTTCCCTTGGTTTGTTCTCCTTTTCCGGTTTGTGACCAGCCAGCACTTTTTAGCATTGGGGTAGCACCCCATGCTAGGTCTAATTTCATTTAGCCCGTGCGACCACTTCTTTAGCTCCTCGAGCGAACCAGCGCCTGTTACATCAGCAGCGCACCAGCATTGCTTTGAGTTGCTAGATAGATTGTGATGGGTGATTAAAGGCTGGAGACTTAAAGCGTAGAGGCTCATTGCTAAGGGGTGAAGCTGTGTAGTGCCCTCTGTAGATTTCAGTTCTTTACCACATGTAACAAAGAGGCGCGAAGGAGCCCTATAGGTGTGTTGCCCTGTAGGACAAAGAACAGCGACATTATGCAAAGCAGAAGCCCTCTTCAGCGAATTAAAAGAGTTTGATGCATCAATTAGTAACAAGGCATCTGTATCTTCAACATCAAATATGTCCTGCATGGCGTGAATGGCTACCTCAGCTTCACTTTTCAGACCTGCGCACACTTGTAGAAAGCCGATGGCCTCAATAATATCCTCTTTGTTTTCCTTGTTACACACTTAGCGATTATTCTCCTGCTCACCTCTCCGACTCCGATCGGCCGCACCTCACCATAGCCCTTGTTGAGTGGAATCAATCGATTTGCCAAAATTGGTTCGATTGTAGCGAGGTCAACAAGCTCTGCACAAAGTCTCTTAGCAAGCAAAGACTTGTACTGGAAGGTTTTTATAGTAGCAGACATATCGATGTTTTAAGAAAAAAATAACTAATTAACTATAATAACAAAAAGGAGCATGACAATGTAAAACATTTCAAAGAATGTTTGTTAATTTAAAACTACCTTTTTACATTGTCCTGCTTCGTTTTGTTCTTATAGTTAATTAGCATTTTGGCTCACACTATATATATTTAAACTGAAGATGACAGAAGTTTCAGTGGAAACATGTTTTTAAATTTAAAAACTGTGGTGTTGTTTCTTAAAATATCGACTTGCACTAGACTTTTTAAAGGACTTGTTAGCGAGAATTCTTCTAAATCCGAATAACAATAACAATAATAATAATAATGATAATAATGAATTTGTAATGCACAGATATCAATACAACGTTTTCAACTGCGCATTACAATACAATAATAATATGTAAATAGAAATGGTGGGCTTTAATGAATGATTTTATTGGTAACGAATTGTGAAAGTGCACTGACCAACATAGCACGAGCTCGAGCTTGGGACAAAGAAAAATCTGAGTCCCCGACAGTAGACAAACCCATGACCTCCCAAACACCACGCGGGATATCTATCAATTTAGCCACCAGAACTCATGTAGGACAGGGTCATTTAACTGAGTTCATTTGCGACAGGCGTCCTGCATACTGCTAGAATCGCCACTGTTAAAAATCGTGTTTCTATAACTCGATGGAGACAAGACGAGCTGTTGACTTCACAAAGTTAACAATTTGTTTTCCTTTTTCTCGTTGCGGTGTTTTCTAAGAGAAGCAGAAAAAATGTTCTTCGTGTTTCTATCGAGCCATAGAAACACTCGTGAAAGTGTGGAAAAACTCGAAAAAGCTGTAGAACCACTCGCATGCGGCTTGTGTTTTTATTTAACAATTAGATTATTCGTTCTCGATTTCTAACGCGTGATAGTTGACGAGGGCACACCCCGAGTCAACTATCGCGCGCTAGAAATCGAGAGCGAATAATCTAATTGTTTTAGTATAAATCTTCTAGTCGTTCAAAACTTGCGCCACTGCCAAACCTGACTCGAGCGTTGCTCCTTGTGGAATGAAAACTTACAGCGAAAGAATTGAAGAAGAAGAAGAAGAAAAGAAAAGAATTGAGCTGCGAAATTTAAAAATCCTGAAGAAATGCTGGAAAAATCAAGTCAGTTTTTGTCATCAGAGCAACCCTGTGAGCCGAAAAGCTTGGAAATTGCCTTGAAAATTGCAGGAGTTAAAAAAGTACGCTCGGAAAACTTGTGGTTGCGGTCAACCTAGAGGCCATTTGATTCGAGTTTTGAAGCGTAAATGACGGTGGAGGTATTTGTCTTCTGTGGTTGGTGCCTCTCAAATCAGTTTGAAATAGTGTCGGAGACACATTTTAGCTGCGATACTGTTGGTCGTGAGCTATGGTTAGCTATACTTAGCTCGCTGCTGTGCCCTGAAACGGACAGGAACATTCGCATCGGAAAGCAAGGTTGTGCGTTAATTTTATCTGATTTTAAAGTGCCACTGCGACGAAATTTTTCGAATTCATTGTTTTTGCATTTTCTGAATCTTCAAGTGGTACTTACTCACCTGTCCAAGCCGTTTTGTCCAACAAGCGCGGGAAGATGTTTTTTTTAAAGGTTTT
>JAHPZR010007064.1:0-19804 GCA_019787425.1 Platygyra sinensis | reverse complement strand
GTTGCCCCGCGGAAAATTGATGTTCTTAAAACAAATATTCGCTTCTTGGGCATATATCCTAGTTTTAAGAACATCAAATTTCCAAGGGGCAACTATCACACCGATAGTTCCGAGACATAAACATTCTATTGTCGACTTCTTGTCGTTATTGTTCACCACTAATTTTTTTAGAACTTCGGCTTCCGTGCGCTAGGTCAAAAACCAGTTGAATCATTTTAAACTTTTTGAGCTGTAAGCCGTGAAAGCCAACCGTAAAATTTGAAAAACAAAACAGAAAAAAATCCTCCTTGATACAATTACAATTGTTTCTTTTCTACAAACCCGGTTGCCGTATAGAAAAATTTTCACGGACGACTACTACCATGCGTGTATTTTCGGTAAGTATTTTCGGTAAGTACTTCATGTATCCCTTATTATAATGTGCTTTGGAACATTGTGATTTTTAGTATATACCACACAAGTGAATAGTACTTTTCGCGCGCGCTGATTGGCTAGCTCGGAGGTGACTAGCCAAGTACTATTCAACACTGAGCAGCCCAAGAAAAACCAAATGACTTCTGTCGGTACATTGCCACAAGTAAAGTTACTCTTATGGCCGCTAGTTATTCAGCTTGTGTGCTATATACTAAAACAATTATTCACCTCAGTGTCGGTGAATAGTGGTGGATATTTACCTCCACTTCGGTGAATAATTGTTTAAATAAATATCACATTTTCGAGGCCTGGCTACTTAGATCGCCACTTTGCCACCTGGGCAAGTAAACATGGTGGACAGCTATGAATGAATTTTTCATCTATTCGGAAGTCATCACCCTAACTCCAGGATATTTGAAAGGATGGAGAATTTCAAATTTACTGCTGTCATCCTTGGACCAAAAATCCTTTTAAGAACTCATGTTCAAGGAAGTTAAGAATCGTAAAAGCAGTGGTTAGTTGATTGCCAGCAGGTCGGATCGATTGACTGAAATCTGTTTTTCTTGAAACTAAAGCTACTCATTTTGAGACAATGATGACAACTGTGGATGAAGTCAACAGCGATAAAACAAAGGTACCGGAAGAATTTATTTTTCGTAGTGTTTTGCTTGATTGTTTTAGTGCCGAACTCGATGAGTAAACTGTTCACAATCGATGTAAGCTTAAATGTAAGCCTCTTATTAAAGATGCATACGTGTATGCAAACGAACAATTGGGTCCCTGTTTTTATGTTTTTAGTCCGTTATTCTCTGTTGTTCAGCTCGGAAATTATACTAAAACAATTATTCGCCTCGGGCTCGGTGAAGATGTCGAATAATCTCCTCGACTTCGTCTCGGGGATTATTCGACAATATTCACGGAGCCCGAGGCGAATAATTGTTAAAGAAACGAAATACATGTTTTTCATTTCTTAAATGCGATGCAACGCAATGCAATACAATACAATACATTGTAATGGAATAGAAATTCATTGCGAAATACTCTTAACTATACAAGAGGTGTGACATTGCATGAAAGATAAAATGTCAAAAAGGTATTCTACAGAAAATCAAATTATGAGCAATATTACAATTATGATATATGCGTAACAAGTCTTTCAAAAAACATATGAACACGGATTGTGAAATACAATGTAAAATGGAGATATGATGATGATGCTAATGCAGCCATAACATAATATCTACATTTTATCGCTAGTGTTGAACATCTATTATCATGCAATCTAAAATAAGGGGTGGCGAATGGTACCCGGAAAATTCAGGATCTCGGAAATTTTTGTTCCTATCTCGAAATCCGCAGGCGTTTTGAATGAGTCTCGAAATCTCGTTTTCCTGTGTTTCTTTGTGTCTCGGATTCTCAAATTTTTGACAGCGAGGTCTCGGAGTCTCGGATTTTTTTGTTTTTGGAAAATGGTTTCGATCAAAGCTATGATAAAAATGTTTATTTGATTAAAAAGACTAAAAACGTACGATAGCAGTCTTTCGAATACGTATGCGCAACTCTTGACTTATCGATCTTATTTTTATTTATCTTAGAATATCGTGTAGCTCGTGCCTCGCCGCAAACAGTTTTCGAAAACTGCTCGGATTTTCGTATAATGAAGTCTCGGGCTAGGTTTTCTTCGTACAAAGTCTCGGGCTCGGATTTTGTTAAAACTTTCAAGTCTCGGTCTCGGATTTTCAAACAAGGGTCTCGGCGAGTCTCGGATTTTACCATTCGCCACCCCTAAAATAATTACACGTTATGATAAAAAGTAAAAACAATAATCATATGTACAACCAAGCTGATGCTAGCAATGTCTGCGTAATTGTCACCTCAAATGAGCTTTTGATGTTTTCTTTTTAATTTGGGCCCCATATCCGATGATTCATTGCTGGCGAGCGTTAGGGAGACAGCACACTATTCTTGTCAATAGGGGGAAAAATCCAAACTTTTGTCGGATGTAAGACTCGAAGCTTGCGCAGTAAATCACATGGCTGACATATAATCCGGGATCCACACGTTGCCATAGAACTCTTTATTTGCTTTTGTAATCATTCATCAAAATCACGAACGGAAAGAGATCAATTTGTGTTTGGCGGTTTGGCTGCTTTTATAGATCTACGCTTGAGAATTGAAATCACTTTCCAGGGGTCACTCTTTGCCTCATAGACTCTGTTACGAAAAATTGTAGCGTGACTTCCGTCGCTTGGAACATTCGAGTGTATGCTAATTTCGTGCATATTTAAGAGTGTGTCCATGAGAAAACTAGGCAGGAGGTGATACAGCTCAAATCACCGATTTTGCTCAAACTTGGCATAAATGTTGGGTTTGGTGAGTAAATGATTATGGGAAAAACTTAGGTTAAAATATTATATTCCCTTCAAGTTAGGGGGACCCCCTAAAAAAATGGCCCTTTGTCACTAATTTACGCGTATTTAATTAGCTGTCTTTGATTTAGCATTTCTACAACAAGAAAGGTCATGTGAAAATGAAATCCACTGGATCATAGTCTACTATTATTAGTCTCAAATTACAGATATTCATTTGAACTGACCAGACAATTTGATTTCTCTCTGCGGCTCCATCTTAAGTAAGGTGCATATTTTGTAGTGTTGTGAATAGCCTTTAATTAATGGTAAATATCTGCACTGGGCAACGGCAAATACGCATTATTCTAACATGGATAGTGAAAGCAATCACTAAAGTTCTCAAAAAAGCCATAAAATGTTTGGGGACCTCAATATTTTTTCTGTGCTGGCATACTGTTTACATAGGACTTCACGCCTTTTTGGCCACTTTATGAACATTCACTAAAACACAAAAGCCATTTTTCTGTCTTAACCTAACCGAAATTAACAAGAAATATCTATCTAAGTATTTTCCTATTAATATCCAGTATAAATTCGGCGAAAAGGAACACTTAAGACATTTCTGTCATATATTTTCAGAAGTACATTCAGTTGTGATTTTCTCGATATCGAAAAAATGAGGCAGAAGAAGATTCAACGCTTAAGTTCCCTCAACTTGGGTTTTCAGGCGTAAAATAAAATTGAAACAAGAAATAAGTACTACATACAGTGATTGTACATGTCACTTGGACGCGATTTTGCGCTCTCTTCGATTCGTGGATTGCGAAATGTCCATGCAGTTTTGTGCCATCTGTTCCGTTGCGTCTACCCGAGGTTTAAAGAGAATACCATTGCCATCCCGCCTTCATCATCAGAGGTATCAACAGCTGTCGAAACGCTAATCAAAAGGTCATTTGAAATCCAGGGAGAGTGATCACTTTAACATTCAGATTGCTTTTAAATTCCATCACAAAACACTCCGCCATTATGAACTTGGATGTTGAAAAGTCAGCGGTTACCTCCTTTTAATCCGGTAACTACGTCATGTATAGTGACACACATTGAACCGCTTAATATCAACAAAGATGGCTGAATGGTTTGTGGTGGTTTTGTAAGAAATCTGTATCTTGTAACACTTACAACAGTGATAGCTCTTCCTGGATTTTAAACGGCCTTATGAGTAGCTGTTTCGACAAATGTTGATATCTCTGATGACGAAAGCGGGAAGGCAAAGGACATTCTCTTTAAACCTCGTGTTGAAGCATCGAAACAGATGACACAAAACTGGACATTTCGCGGTCCAAGAATCAGCGAGAGTGCAAAAAATGCATCTAAGTGACATGTATGTAGTAGTTATTTCATGTTTCCATTCTAATTTACGCCTGAAAACCTATGTTGAGGGAACTTATGTTGAATCAGTCTTCTTCTGCCGCGTTTTATCGATAACTGTGAGAAGTAGCTCTGAAAATATTTGACAGAAATGTGTCAAGCGCTTCTTTTCGGCGAATTGATACTGGATATTGATAAGAAAATACCTAGGTAGGTACTTCTTGTTGATTTCGAGTTAGGGTAACACAGAAAAATAATTTCCGTGTTTTAGTCAATGTTCATTAAACGGCCAAAAATCGTGAATTCTTATGTAAGCAGTATGCTAGCACAGAAAAATTGTTGAGGTCCCCAAACATTTTATGGCTTTTTTGAGAACTTTAGTGATTGCTCTCACTATCCATGTTAGAATAACAAGTATTTGCTGTTGCCCAGTGCAGATATTTGCCATTAATTAAAGGCTATTCACAACACTACAAAATATGCAACTTACTTAAGATGGAGCCGTGGAGAGAAATCAAAATGTCTGGTTTAAATGAATATCTGTGCTTTGAGATTAATAATAGTAGAACATGATCCAGTGGATTTCATTTTCACATGGCTTTTCTTGTTGTAGAAATACTAAATCAAAGACAACTAATTAAATATGCATAAATTAGTGAAAAGGGGCCATTTTTGGAGGAGGTACCCCTAACTTGAAGAGAATAAAGTATTTTAACCTAAGTTCTTGCCATAATCATTAACTCACCAAACCCAACATTTATGCCAAGTTTGAGCAAAATCGGTGATTTGAGCTGTATCACCTCCTGCCTGGCTCTGCCTGGTTTTCTCATGGACACACTCTTAATTAGCCTTGTCACGATTGACTGAGCAATTTATTTTAGTCGTTACGTCTGCTGCTGTAAATAGTTTATATTGTAATGATACTTTATTTAGTATAGCCGGAAAGTTCTAGAACGTTTTGCTGTAAAGTATATAAAGTAAATCGATGTAGCGTTTAGATGGTTTTTATCCCAGGAGTGTTTGAGGAGTTTTACAGTAGTGTTTACTGAAGTGTGACGAAGGTCGCGTGTAACCGACAGAGGTCGTGTTTGTGAAGTGTAACAGAGGTTACGTGGATATTTGACAAGAGGCCGTGTGTTTAAAGTCAAGTGTATTTACAAGCCTAGCGTGTGCTTGTTGAGAAGTCCTGTGTGGAAATACTGCGTTCGTGTGGATTAAATATTCTTGTTGTGTTTCCAAGATCCCTGTGTTCTGATTAGACTACAAACTATACCTACCACTAAAAACATTCGAACCTTTAACAGACTCACAAAATGGATTGGTTGCCATAGTAACCATGACTCTTAGCTACCTTACCTGACTAAGGACCTCTTTCAGGGTATTGTGACTTGCAGCCCTGAGGAGGATTAGGGACCTCTCATAGGGTATTGTGACCTGCAGCCCTGGAGAGGAGTAAGGACCTCTTTTAGGGTATTGTGATGGCAGCCCTAAAGAGGAGTAAGGACTTTTGCAGGGTATTGTGATCTGTAGCCCTCAAGAGGAGTAGCACCTCTCTTAGGGGATCGTGACCTGCACCCCCTTGGGAGAAAGGGGGTGAGGGGGGTTTTGACCCCTCTCATCTTACCAAGCTAGACTAGTATTGCATTAGCGATAGTGCCTGTTGGAGTACTTCATTCCCAATCCCTTTCCCACATTTGTTGTTGTTTGTTTCTCGTTCTTATGAGTTGGGAGCATTAACCACGCTCTTACGCAAAAACAAGGAGGTAAGTACTTTTAAATGTTTTATTAGCTAGATGTCTTCATTTGCTTAGTGATTCGCGAATAGAGGTGTCAAGATATCGATCAAGTTCTTCTCCATGGACGTTGTTTTCTTTCCAGTGCATCCAGCAGCACTGAAGTACGAGGCCAAAATAGATCTACTAGTATTTTGAGTAAATTGCCGACTACAGCTTGCTGGTTTTGGAAGAATGTGGGAAAAGATAGTAAGCTTGCTGTAGCGATTCAAAATTTGCATCGTTATTCGTTGAACCGAATCACTCAACTGTGAAATCAAATAACTCGTTCTACTTTCACACGAGTTCTTCGCCCGTGGAGGCAAAAAATTCAAAATCTCAAGCGGTGGATCTATAAAAGCAGCCAAACACAAATTCATCTCTCTCCGTTCGTGACCTTGATGAATGATTACAAAAGCAAATAAAGGCATAGCAAAGAGAAAACATACCTACTTGTTTTATGGCAACGTCAACTGCACGTCGAAAGCGAAAGCATCTGACAGCGTGCGATTCTCAAGTCCAAAGTAAGGTGTGGATCCCACAACTTTTTACCCCTTCGCCAGCACTCATTTTCATATTGAAATTACTAGTTTAAATTGTTTTTCTTAATTATTTTGCACGACAAGAAACTTTTTCAATCCTTTTAGATTGTCTCGTTAGAGGAGATCAACACATGAAAAAGGCGTGGTCACTTGTGCAGAACACCCCGGGTGTGGCTCATGCTTTCATTTATCCCTAAAAGATGCTCTACTTCTGAAACAGGCAATTAAGAACAAGTATGATTTTCATGACCTGATTACTTTCGTTCTGGCCCAATACCCAATAAGGGTTATGGCTAAATGATGATGATTGCTTTCGTCTCTGAAGAAGTTTTAGCAGTTCTATTCCTGGCCGATTTAAACCGCTTAAAAAGTAAGATGGAATTATAACAACCCCCCAAAAGGTTCAATGATGGCAGAGATAACTGACCTAAGGGTTCCAAAAAAATCACAATTGTCAACCTAAAAGAGACAGCAAAGAACATCCCCACCCCTTTCACATGAGCACCCCTCTCATCACCCCATCAAAGAAACTTTGCGTCAATTTTAGGCAACAAAGTCACTTGACAGATGCTAGTCTATTTAAATAATCTGTCTGATTATTTTCGACAACAACATGAATCTGTTTGCAGCCACGACAACAAAAAGCGTATTTTCCTGTCCTACATGTAATAACAGATCCTGAGGACCTTGAAAGAAATTTAATCTAGCATTGTCTTTTCTATTTTTACACTGTCCTTGCAGAAGCTTCTGGTCTTTCGTAGGAGGGGGGGAACAGGGGGGGGGGGGGTGTAAATCTCCCTTCTCCCTACTTTCTGAGGCAATTTCTCCCTCCTCCCTAAACGGTTACGTTTCTTTTTCTCCCTCCTGCCTACTTTTTCCCCCTATTTCTCCCTCCTGCCAACTTTTTTTGGGCCATTTCTCCCTCCTCCCTATTCTGTTCCTCCCTCCTCTTTCAAAGTTCATTTCTTGTTTTCGTGTTTTTTATGGATTATTCCATCGGCGAGGTCATTGCTTCCTATAACACCAAAAAAAGTAATTTGAAGATGTATCTAAAATATGCAATTATGTAACAATAATTTCTGTTCATAGATGATGAATACAGTTTAATTCATTGCAGACATAGGCGTCCGATCATCTCTTCCTTTCCTGCCCAGGCAATGCTACGAGAAAACTTTACTGTTTACGCAAAAGTACCAAATTTATGGTCGAGAGATGATAAGAATAAGGAATCTCATCGCCGCACTAGGAAGTCCTTTGTTAAAAAAAGATTTTCTCAATACTAGCAAATGAAAATATGTTGACACACTTGCTATAGCTCCTTTATGTTCAGAAAAGCCTGATTTGCCTTTCGTAAACAAGAAAATATAAAAGTTGGGAGTTTCAATTTCTCTAGTCAAATCATATCGGTAACTAACTAACCAAATTTAAGAAATCCTTTCTTGGCTATCAGAAACATACCTTTATTCTTCAAACGCAAATGTCACGTCATCTCCAATCAGCATAAACGGTGCCCACCTGGAAACCTCGGTAAAGCCGTGATCTCTCATCCACTTCATGGCTGCGTGAAGAGATGCACTGGCACTTTCTCCACGAACAAGGTTCTCGTAAAAACGACTCATCAACTTTTTTGTTGCCCTGTCCTCTAGAGCCCAGAGTGCCACCAACACTGAGCGTGCACCGGCTCCTAGAAACGCACGAGCGATTCCAACAACTCCCTCGGTTCTAATTTGTCCACGGCCACTGTGGCAACAGCTTAGTACCACAAGTTTAGCTCGCACTTTGACTTTAGAAATGTCGGACATTTTCAGAAGGTAGTCGTCTTCTTTTGGAATCCCGGTAGTAGATCCTGGTGGGACGGGATGTAGAGGGGCAAGAGCAATTTCTCCTCTTTCAGCATTGCCATGTGCAGCAATATGTATCAGACTCACTGAATTCAGCTTCTCAAGTACCGCTTTCTTTGTTGCGTCCTGTCCTAACAAAGGCCACACGCCAAGCCGTCGTGCGATCATCTCTGCTTCCTTTCTCGCAGCAGGCAACGGTTTAAAGTTTAAACCGCTACTTCCCATGTAAAAAACCACACCAACATCAGGATCGCCCACTATGAGAGCACCAGTCTGACAGTGATAGTCTGCAGGACTGTCCTGAATGAGTTTCAGTGTCGACAAAGAAGGAATCAAGCGGATTCTGAAACGCTCCGATAAATATTTCCCACTTTCATTGAGTAAAGCTGGAAATGGAACACGGTACAAGTTGCGATCAGGAACTATGATGATTTCAGGTTCGTCAAGTAAGTCGGATACAGGATTGACGAGCAGTTCGTAAACAATGTTAGACTCGGTTCGGGATCATCCGTATTCCCAGGCTTATCCTGTCGCAAAGTTGTGGGGCTATCTTCCTGACAAGATTCACGATTTGTTTCAATGTTATTGCAACAAAGAAAGCGGTACTTGAGAAGCTGAATTCAGTGAGTCTGATACATATTGCTGCACATGGTAATGCTGAAAGAGGAGAAATTGCTCTTGCCCCTCTACATCCCGTCCACCAGGATCTACTACCGGGATTCCAAAAGAAGACGACTACCTTCTGAAAATGTCCGACATTTCTAAAGTCAAAGTGCGAGCTAAACTGGTGGTACTAAGCTGTTGCCACAGTGGCCGTGGACAAATTAGAACCGAGGGAGTTGTTGGAATCGCTCGTGCGTTTCTAGGAGCCGGTGCACGCTCAGTGTTGGTGGCACTCTGGGCTCTAGAGGACAGGGCAACAAAGAAATTGATGAGTCGTTTTTACGAGAACCTTGTTCGAGGAGAAAGTGCCAGTGCATCTCTTCACGCAGCCATGAAGTGGATGAGAGATCACGGCTTTACCGAGGTTTCCAGGTGGGCACCGTTTATGCTGATTGGAGATGACGTGACATTTGCGTTTGAAAAATAAAGGTATGTTTCTAATAGCGAAGAAAGGATTTCTTAAATTTGGTTAGTTAGTTACCGATATGACTTTGAGAAATTGAAACTCCCAACTTTTATATTTTCTTGTTTACGAAAGGCAAATCAGGCTTTTCTGAACATAAAGGAGCTATGCAAGTGTGTCAACATATTTTCGTTTGCTAGTATTGAGAAAATCTTTTTTTTAACAAAGGACTTCCTAGTGCGGCGATGAGATTCCTTATTCTTATCATCTCTCGACCATAAATTTGGTACTTTTGCGTAAACAGTAAAGTTTTCTCGTAGCATTGCCTGGGCAGGAAAGGAAGAGATGATCGGACGCCTATGTCTGCAATGAATTAAACTGTATTCATCATCTATGAACAGAAATTATTGTTACATAATTGCATATTTTAGATACATCTTCAAATTACTTTTTTTGGTGTTATAGGAAGCAATGACCTCGCCGATGGAATAATCCATAAAAAACACGAAAACAAGAAATGAACTTTGAAAGAGGAGGGAGGAACAGAATAGGAGGAGGGAGAAATGGCCCAAAAAAAGTTGGCAGGAGGGAGAAATAGGGGGAAAAAGTAGGCAGGAGGGAGAAAAAGAAACGTAACCGTTTAGGGAGGAGGGAGAAATTGCCTCAGAAAGTAGGGAGAAGGGAGATTTACACCCCCCCCCCCCCTGTTCCCCCCCTCCTACGAAAGACCAGAAGCTTCTGCAAGGACAGTGTAAAAATAGAAAAGACAATGCTAGATTAAATTTCTTTCAAGGTCCTCAGGATCTGTTATTACATGTAGGACAGGAAAATACGCTTTTTGTTGTCGTGGCTGCAAACAGATTCATGTTGTTGTCGAAAATAATCAGACAGATTATTTAAATAGACTAGCATCTGTCAAGTGACTTTGTTGCCTAAAATTGACGCAAAGTTTCTTTGATGGGGTGATGAGAGGGGTGCTCATGTGAAAGGGGTGGGGATGTTCTTTGCTGTCTCTTTTAGGTTGACAATTGTGATTTTTTTGGAACCCTTAGGTCAGTTATCTCTGCCATCATTGAACCTTTTGGGGGGTTGTTATAATTCCATCTTACTTTTTAAGCGGTTTAAATCGGCCAGGAATAGAACTGCTAAAACTTCTTCAGAGACGAAAGCAATCATCATCATTTAGCCATAACCCTTATTGGGTATTGGGCCAGAACGAAAGTAATCAGGTCATGAAAATCATACTTGTTCTTAATTGCCTGTTTCAGAAGTAGAGCATCTTTTAGGGATAAATGAAAGCATGAGCCACACCCGGGGTGTTCTGCACAAGTGACCACGCCTTTTTCATGTGTTGATCTCCTCTAACGAGACAATCTAAAAGGATTGAAAAAGTTTCTTGTCGTGCAAAATAATTAAGAAAAACAATTTAAACTAGTAATTTCAATATGAAAATGAGTGCTGGCGAAGGGGTAAAAAGTTGTGGGATCCACACCTTACTTTGGACTTGAGAATCGCACGCTGTCAGATGCTTTCGCTTTCGACGTGCAGTTGACGTTGCCATAAAACAAGTAGGTATGTTTTCTCTTTGCTATGCCTTTATTTGCTTTTGTAATCATTCATCAAGGTCACGAACGGAGAGAGATGAATTTGTGTTTGGCTGCTTTTATAGATCCACCGCTTGAGATTTTGAATTTTTTGCCTCCACGGGCGAAGAACTCGTGTGAAAGTAGAACGAGTTATTTGATTTCACAGTTGAGTGATTCGGTTCAACGAATAACGATGCAAATTTTGAATCGCTACAGCAAGCTTACTATCTTTTCCCACATTCTTCCAAAACCAGCAAGCTGTAGTCGGCAATTTACTCAAAATACTAGTAGATCTATTTTGGCCTCGTACTTCAGTGCTGCTGGATGCACTGGAAAGAAAACAACGTCCATGGAGAAGAACTTGATCGATATCTTGACACCTCTATTCGCGAATCACTAAGCAAATGAAGACATCTAGCTAATAAAACATTTAAAAGTACTTACCTCCTTGTTTTTGCGTAAGAGCGTGGTTAATGCTCCCAACTCATAAGAACGAGAAACAAACAACAACAAATGTGGGAAAGGGATTGGGAATGAAGTACTCCAACAGGCACTATCGCTAATGCAATACTAGTCTAGCTTGGTAAGATGAGAGGGGTCAAAACCCCCCTCACCCCCTTTCTCCCAAGGGGGTGCAGGTCACGATCCCCTAAGAGAGGTGCTACTCCTCTTGAGGGCTACAGATCACAATACCCTGCAAAAGTCCTTACTCCTCTTTAGGGCTGCCATCACAATACCCTAAAAGAGGTCCTTACTCCTCTCCAGGGCTGCAGGTCACAATACCCTATGAGAGGTCCCTAATCCTCCTCAGGGCTGCAAGTCACAATACCCTGAAAGAGGTCCTTAGTCAGGTAAGGTAGCTAAGAGTCATGGTTACTATGGCAACCAATCCATTTTGTGAGTCTGTTAAAGGTTCGAATGTTTTTAGTGGTAGGTATAGTTTGTAGTCTAATCAGAACACAGGGATCTTGGAAACACAACAAGAATATTTAATCCACACGAACGCAGTATTTCCACACAGGACTTCTCAACAAGCACACGCTAGGCTTGTAAATACACTTGACTTTAAACACACGGCCTCTTGTCAAATATCCACGTAACCTCTGTTACACTTCACAAACACGACCTCTGTCGGTTACACGCGACCTTCGTCACACTTCAGTAAACACTACTGTAAAACTCCTCAAACCTCCTGGGATAAAAACCATCTAAACGCTACATCGATTTACTTATATACTTTACAGCAAAACGTTCTAGAACTTTCCGGCTATACTAAATAAAGTATCATTACAATATAAACTATTTACAGCAGCAGACGTAACGACTAAAATAAATTGCTCAGTCAATCGTGACAAGGCTAATTAAGAGTGTGTCCATGAGAAAACCAGGCAGAGCCAGGCAGGAGGTGATACAGCTCAAATCACCGATTTTGCTCAAACTTGGCATAAATGTTGGGTTTGGTGAGTTAATGATTATGGCAAGAACTTAGGTTAAAATACTTTATTCTCTTCAAGTTAGGGGTACCTCCTCCAAAAATGGCCCCTTTTCACTAATTTATGCATATTTAATTAGTTGTCTTTGATTTAGTATTTCTACAACAAGAAAAGCCATGTGAAAATGAAATCCACTGGATCATGTTCTACTATTATTAATCTCAAAGCACAGATATTCATTTAAACCAGACATTTTGATTTCTCTCCACGGCTCCATCTTAAGTAAGTTGCATATTTTGTAGTGTTGTGAATAGCCTTTAATTAATGGCAAATATCTACACTGGGCAACAGCAAATACTTGTTATTCTAACATGGATAGTGAGAGCAATCACTAAAGTTCTCAAAAAAGCCATAAAATGTTTGGGGACCTCAACAATTTTTCTGTGCTAGCATACTGCTTACATAAGAATTCACGATTTTTGGCCGTTTAATGAACATTGACTAAAACACGGAAATTATTTTTCTGTGTTACCCTAACTCGAAATCAACAAGAAGTACCTACCTAGGTATTTTCTTATCAATATCCAGTATCAATTCGCCGAAAAGAAGCGCTTGACACATTTCTGTCAAATATTTTCAGAGCTACTTCTCACAGTTATCGATAAAACGCGGCAGAAGAAGACTGATTCAACATAAGTTCCCTCAACATAGGTTTTCAGGCGTAAATTAGAATGGAAACATGAAATAACTACTACATACATGTCACTTAGATGCATTTTTTGCACTCTCGCTGATTCTTGGACCGCGAAATGTCCAGTTTTGTGTCATCTGTTTCGATGCTTCAACACGAGGTTTAAAGAGAATGTCCTTTGCCTTCCCGCTTTCGTCATCAGAGATATCAACATTTGTCGAAACAGCTACTCATAAGGCCGTTTAAAATCCAGGAAGAGCTATCACTGTTGTAAGTGTTACAAGATAGAGATTTCTTACAAAACCACCACAAACCATTCAGCCATCTTTGTTGATATTAAGCGGTTCAATGTGTGTCACTATACATGACGTAGTTACCGGATTAAAAGGAGGTAACCGCTGACTTTTCAACATCCAAGTTCATAATGGCGGAGTGTTTTGTGATGGAATTTAAAAGCAATCTGAATGTTAAAGTGATCACTCTCTCTGGATTTCAAATGACCTTTTGATTAGCGTTTCGACAGCTGTTGATACCTCTGATGATGAAGGCGGGATGGCAATGGTATTCTCTTTAAACCTCGGGTAGACGCAACGGAACAGATGGCACAAAACTGCATGGACATTTCGCAATCCACGAATCGAAGAGAGCGCAAAATCGCGTCCAAGTGACATGTACAATCACTGTATGTAGTACTTATTTCTTGTTTCAATTTTATTTTACGCCTGAAAACCCAAGTTGAGGGAACTTAAGCGTTGAATCTTCTTCTGCCTCATTTTTTCGATATCGAGAAAATCACAACTGAATGTACTTCTGAAAATATATGACAGAAATGTCTTAAGTGTTCCTTTTCGCCGAATTTATACTGGATATTAATAGGAAAATACTTAGATAGATATTTCTTGTTAATTTCGGTTAGGTTAAGACAGAAAAATGGCTTTTGTGTTTTAGTGAATGTTCATAAAGTGGCCAAAAAGGCGTGAAGTCCTATGTAAACAGTATGCCAGCACATAAAAAATATTGAGGTCCCCAAACATTTTATGGCTTTTTTGAGAACTTTAGTGATTGCTTTCACTATCCATGTTAGAATAATGCGTATTTGCCGTTGCCCAGTGCAGATATTTACCATTAATTAAAGGCTATTCACAACACTACAAAATATGCACCTTACTTAAGATGGAGCCGCAGAGAGAAATCAAATTGTCTGGTCAGTTCAAATGAATATCTGTAATTTGAGACTAATAATAGTAGACTATGATCCAGTGGATTTCATTTTCACATGACCTTTCTTGTTGTAGAAATGCTAAATCAAAGACAGCTAATTAAATACGCGTAAATTAGTGACAAAGGGCCATTTTTTTAGGGGGTCCCCCTAACTTGAAGGGAATATAATATTTTAACCTAAGTTTTTCCCATAATCATTTACTCACCAAACCCAACATTTATGCCAAGTTTGAGCAAAATCGGTGATTTGAGCTGTATCACCTCCTGCCTAGTTTTCTCATGGACACACTCTTAAATATGCACGAAATTAGCATACACTCGAATGTTCCAAGCGACGGAAGTCACGCTACAATTTTTCGTAACAGAGTCTATGAGGCAAAGAGTGACCCCTGGAAAGTGATTTCAATTCTCAAGCGTAGATCTATAAAAGCAGCCAAACCGCCAAACACAAATTGATCTCTTTCCGTTCGTGATTTTGATGAATGATTACAAAAGCAAATAAAGAGTTCTATGGCAACGTGTGGATCCCGGATTATATGTCAGCCATGTGATTTACTGCGCAAGCTTCGAGTCTTACATCCGACAAAAGTTTGGATTTTTCCCCCTATTGACAAGAATAGTGTGCTGTCTCCCTAACGCTCGCCAGCAATGAATCATCGGATATGGGGCCCAAATTAAAAAGAAAACATCAAAAGCTCATTTGAGGTGACAATTACGCAGACATTGCTAGCATCAGCTTGGTTGTACATATGATTATTGTTTTTACTTTTTATCATAACGTGTAATTATTTTAGGGGTGGCGAATGGTAAAATCCGAGACTCGCCGAGACCCTTGTTTGAAAATCCGAGACCGAGACTTGAAAGTTTTAACAAAATCCGAGCCCGAGACTTTGTACGAAGAAAACCTAGCCCGAGACTTCATTATACGAAAATCCGAGCAGTTTTCGAAAACTGTTTGCGGCGAGGCACGAGCTACACGATATTCTAAGATAAATAAAAATAAGATCGATAAGTCAAGAGTTGCGCATACGTATTCGAAAGACTGCTATCGTACGTTTTTAGTCTTTTTAATCAAATAAACATTTTTATCATAGCTTTGATCGAAACCATTTTCCAAAAAACAAAAAAATCCGAGACTCCGAGACCTCGCTGTCAAAAATTTGAGAATCCGAGACACAAAGAAACACAGGAAAACGAGATTTCGAGACTCATTCAAAACGCCTGCGGATTTCGAGATAGGAACAAAAATTTCCGAGATCCTGAATTTTCCGGGTACCATTCGCCACCCCTTATTTTAGATTGCATGATAATAGATGTTCAACACTAGCGATAAAATGTAGATATTATGTTATGGCTGCATTAGCATCATCATCATATCTCCATTTTACATTGTATTTCACAATCCGTGTTCATATGTTTTTTGAAAGACTTGTTACGCATATATCATAATTGTAATATTGCTCATAATTTGATTTTCTGTAGAATACCTTTTTGACATTTTATCTTTCATGCAATGTCACACCTCTTGTATAGTTAAGAGTATTTCGCAATGAATTTCTATTCCATTACAATGTATTGTATTGTATTGCATTGCGTTGCATCGCATTTAAGAAATGAAAAACATGTATTTCGTTTCTTTAACAATTATTCGCCTCGGGCTCCGTGAATATTGTCGAATAATCCCCGAGACGAAGTCGAGGAGATTATTCGACATCTTCACCGAGCCCGAGGCGAATAATTGTTTTAGTATAATTTCCGAGCTGAACAACAGAGAATAACGGACTAAAAACATAAAAACAGGGACCCAATTGTTCGTTTGCATACACGTATGCATCTTTAATAAGAGGCTTACATTTAAGCTTACATCGATTGTGAACAGTTTACTCATCGAGTTCGGCACTAAAACAATCAAGCAAAACACTACGAAAAATAAATTCTTCCGGTACCTTTGTTTTATCGCTGTTGACTTCATCCACAGTTGTCATCATTGTCTCAAAATGAGTAGCTTTAGTTTCAAGAAAAACAGATTTCAGTCAATCGATCCGACCTGCTGGCAATCAACTAACCACTGCTTTTACGATTCTTAACTTCCTTGAACATGAGTTCTTAAAAGGATTTTTGGTCCAAGGATGACAGCAGTAAATTTGAAATTCTCCATCCTTTCAAATATCCTGGAGTTAGGGTGATGACTTCCGAATAGATGAAAAATTCATTCATAGCTGTCCACCATGTTTACTTGCCCAGGTGGCAAAGTGGCGATCTAAGTAGCCAGGCCTCGAAAATGTGATATTTATTTAAACAATTATTCACCGAAGTGGAGGTAAATATCCACCACTATTCACCGACACTGAGGTGAATAATTGTTTTAGTATATAGCACACAAGCTGAATAACTAGCGGCCATAAGAGTAACTTTACTTGTGGCAATGTACCGACAGAAGTCATTTGGTTTTTCTTGGGCTGCTCAGTGTTGAATAGTACTTGGCTAGTCACCTCCGAGCTAGCCAATCAGCGCGCGCGAAAAGTACTATTCACTTGTGTGGTATATACTAAAAATCACAATGTTCCAAAGCACATTATAATAAGGGATACATGAAGTACTTACCGAAAATACTTACCGAAAATACACGCATGGTAGTAGTCGTCCGTGAAAATTTTTCTATACGGCAACCGGGTTTGTAGAAAAGAAACAATTGTAATTGTATCAAGGAGGATTTTTTTCTGTTTTGTTTTTCAAATTTTACGGTTGGCTTTCACGGCTTACAGCTCAAAAAGTTTAAAATGATTCAACTGGTTTTTTGACCTAGCGCACGGAAGCCGAAGTTCTAAAAAAATTAGTGGTGAACAATAACGACAAGAAGTCGACAATAGAATGTTTATGTCTCGGAACTATCGGTGTGATAGTTGCCCCTTGGAAATTTGATGTTCTTAAAACTAGGATATATGCCCAAGAAGCGAATATTTGTTTTAAGAACATCAATTTTCCGCGGGGCAACTATCAGCCGATGGTTCCTCGAAATTTAGAAATACTCTATTATTTAAATAGAAACACGAGTGGAAGTTTAAGAGAACGAGAAATGCTGTGGGAACACCAGCCGTGAGTGAGGCTAAGGATGTGCAAAGTATTATATATATTGTTACTCAAATTTAGGCGCTATTTATGCAAAGGGTCTATAGACTGTATATTATTTTAACTGTAGATGAATGAGTTCGCGCGCTGAAAACACTAGACTTGCCACAATTGCAACTCGACTAGAGGAAACGGGCTTAGAGAAATTCTATGAAAATACGTGTTGCGGTTACGGTGTTTCGTTGACTTTTCTTGCGGTGATGCGGTGTTCGCTAATTTTTTTTTTTTTTGCGGTGTTGCGGTGTACAGATCCCCCCCTCCCCCTCCCATGTCCACCTCCTTATATCTGCAGGCTCGAGGAGATAAAATTATGAAGTCTTATTTACGTGCACAGACATGGCTCACACGATCAGACGATGTGTCTGATCTTTCTATTTCTAGACCAATTTCCGATTTCCGAAATTCTTCACGCTTAGAGGACTTGAAAAAGATTTTGCATGGAAATGTTTAATTTCTTCGAATACGATCTTGAGCAGGTAGCAACAAACTCTACAATTATCGTTTACACTTCTCTCGATTCTTCCTTCGCCGCCATCGAGAAACCCGTGTCGGATAGTTTTGTTTTGATCGGACTCCACAGTGTCACAATAACTTTTTCTAGTCAAGTTGGCTGGGTGTTTCTTATTGCGATCTACGCTTTGATTACCTGTGTTAATACGATTCTCAAAACTTGTCATCGGGTTGTCAAAACATAAAGTACGGATCATCCAGGCAGGCAGTTCCTCACGGCTTCGCCGATTTGTGCACTTGCGTTCATTCGCGAGCTACACAGGCTAATGAAAAAGCGGCGTTTTCAAATTTATCCGGTTTGAAGAGCGTTTTCGAAAAACTCAGTTTTCCTCACGGATTATTTTAGGCCTAGCCGCAGAGATAAATTGACAGCTGTACTTAGATCAATCTTGTTACAACCGGCTGTCAGAGTGTAGTAAGCTTCTTTCAGTCTAGCGATACAAATAATTATTACCCAAGATTTCCTAATTTACAACCCATAATTATCGACTAACCAGCAGGTAAATATCGAAGCAGAATGTTCCATAACAGAAGAAACTATACGTAGTTCTGCAGACTGGTAATCTGCATGCTAACGGTAAAGTGAGTTTTTCTCTGGTAGCAATGTAGTAATCTAGACTTGATTACCGATGCGTGAAGTGACCAACTGAATTTTTGTATTCGTTGGGTTTGTTGATTCAATTACAATTAGGAATACGTTATATTCCCGCCAGAATTTAATCCCATCTAGTAGTGACTTTCACAGGGGCGTAGCCAAGGGAGGGTTCCAGGGCTTCCGGAACCCCACTCTCCTATTTTCAACAGTAATTTTATCCCAGCAAGAGTGCAATGGACTCTCGATTCCTGAAATTCTTCGTTTTGCTTTATGCTTGCAATAAGTACAGTGAACATCATTGTGGTATCTATTTGCGTTTCACTTTCATTTTTGGAGACATAAGCAGAGTTGGGATTTTTGTGTAACAAGATGCACGTGTGTGCAGAAATGCCTGCGAAATTAGTAGACGATCCATTGGTGTTGTTCTAGAGATCTAGTTGTCTACGAGGCATACTCTAACAGTAATAATGTCACGGACGATCTCCAGGAACTCCGAGACAACATCGAAGACATCTGAGTGGTTCGATCTGGCGGTCACTACCGCGGCAAATGTTGGTGTTGTACCTTCCATCCCGCGCCGAACCGATCAGCAGAAGCATCGCAGCAATGTGCCAGCCCAGACACCACCTGATTACTATAAGAGAACAGTTGCTATTCCCCTTCTAGACCATCTTCAATCAGAGATGAAAACATACGTCAATCCTACTAATGATGTTGTCTTGTCCAGCCTCTTTAATCTTCTTTCTCAACAGATAGCCGTCGGAGACAGAAATCCTGACATTGACGCAGCGCTGGAGATTTATGAGAACAACTTTCCTTCTCATCATGTGGTTGTTGAGCTCTTGCGATGGAAGAGAAAATGGTGCAGCACTGAGGATGCCGACCTTCCCACCTGTGCAGTTCAGACACTCGCAGCATGCGATCGAGAGTTCTTTCCTAACATCCACACCTTGATCCGCATTTTGTGCACATTGCCAATGACGTCAACTGAATGTGAGCGTTCATTCAGTGCACTAAGAAGGTTAAAAACATGCCTGAGGTCGACCATGTCAAGCGAGCGAGAGTCTGGGCTGGCGTTGATGAACATCAATTACCACCGAGACATAAATATCAAGAAAGTGATAACAGTGTTTGCTCAACGGCAACTAAGGCGTCTTCTGTTTGCGTAGCGTAAACGCCAAAGTCTTGTATGTACGTAATGTAAGGATTTTAGACCAACCGTTTTCGTTGGAAACAATTTGGAACCCCCCCTCCCAGAAATGCTGGCTACGCCCCTGTTTCACCT
>JAHPZR010007063.1:5000-11471 GCA_019787425.1 Platygyra sinensis | reverse complement strand
CAGGCTCGATTACCAGCCGCTGTTCGGGAAAGGAGCCCGCGCTCCTCCCCCGCTAGAATTTTAAATAGGAATTTGCGTCCAGCAACCTCGTTCCCTGGGTCCTCTCTCTACTTCGAGAAAGTATCTCGAAGTAGAGAGAGGAGGACCCTGGGAACGAGGTTGTGCGTCCAGCTGTCTCTTCTCGGGGAGGGTAGACCAGACACGAGAGAGCGGCGGAAATCGAGCCTAACGGTGAGGCGTTCCGGCAGAGTTACAATATGGGCTCTGGGTACGAGAACGTGGAATGTTTATATTCCGGAACAAACCCCTGACGTACTAATTTAAAAGCCAGGCAATAACATATTCCTTGAGAGGACAGAACTTTACATCGAGTGCCAACACTTCATCACTCCGCTTCAATCCCTGATCATGAGTTCTGTACCAGTTATTGATCTTTCGCCTCTGTACAGAAGTAAGTTGATTTCCTGTTTCTTGATTTATTTAAATTATGGGAAGTCCGTAGATTCTAGGATTTTTTTTTGGCCTAATAGGTCTGTATCGATGTTTTGGTCGAGAGCTTCCGGCATTGCTTTAAAACGTTCATGAACGAAGAATTAATTTTAGGAAGGGATAAGATTTCCTTTTCTACAGGTTTTCAACTTTTCATTGTGGCAGTTAGACTCACTTACGAACTTCAAGTCCAAGCATTTTCATGTCTTCGAAATGTGACACAGAAACCGAAAGTTCCAATGTGCTGAGCACAGCGTTTAGGAGACTCTCGCAATGTTATCATGATAGATCTGTGTGGACACGTATGGGTTCTTTCAGGATTTAGTTGTCGTACTGGTCTTCAGGCATTTTATTAAAAATATAAAAAGCTAGTGAAAAACGTTATTGGAGAGCCCGGTGATGGATCTGCTATAGGTAACTAATTATTTTTTCGTTTTTTCCACCCTTTCCAGTGTCGTAATTCGCCTATTACTTTCGACAATTGAATTCGTTGATCATTTCATTGTTGTATCTGAAACTACTATGATATTAAAATGTTCTTTAGAAGGCATTTTACATCGGAAGATGTCTCAATAATTTGAACGAATTTAAACTGAACAAAAAAAGTGCTACAACTAGTTTGCTACTATCATGCCATAATAAAGGGCCAAGTCCCTTTCCTTGGAAATAGCTTGTGAAATGTTGTAATTTATTTTCTCCGTTCTCAGTTAGAGGCCCGAAAAAGGCGTTTCCTGGAAGCTATATTAGGTCAGTTTTCCCAGAAACTCTTCCTTTAACTTCCGGTTATTTATGTTCCACCTCACGTCCGTTCTTCACAACTGCCCGAGCCCGCTGGCAGGTATGAAAGAAAAAACTAGCTTTTCCGGTGTGGTATACCGTTAGAGGAATTCCTCAAAACTCGTGAAATATCCAGTATTGCTACCACAAATTATAAAGCCTCTGGCATCCCTGTTTGTACGAGACTGCCATACTGATAGCGCAGGTTCTCATATGCCGCTGACATACCTGGGATATAGCCGCCGCCACGGCCTGGGGCACCGTTACGTGAACATTTATGTCCCAGGCATTGACCGCCAGTTAAGCCGAGTTCAACTTCGTAGGCAAGCCGGCGGTTGTCACCTATGAAAATATTTTGCATGTGAACATCATCTGCGGACGCAACGACTAGATCCATATTTTAAGCCCTGTGGTTTTCATATGTCGGGAAAATCCCAGACTATCGGAGATTTTACATTGTCGACCATCCCAGATTTTGCCGATATAACGGATATTCCCCAGAGGTCTGTCCTAGATTTTCCGATTATGGATTAGGCGGTAAATGGAAAGTGCGCCAAAAATCGAAACTTGAACACAAATTAAATGTAACAGCATTTCAGCAATTTAGGGGTTTGATAATGAGCGAAATCCATCGCCGACGGAAGACGACGTTCCCGACGGTACAAATTTGAGTTTTGTCGGGAATGATCGCTGATCATTGCAGAAATCTGGGACGCGTCGGGAAAATAGACTGAACGCTCCCGATTCTCCACATTTGTCCCAGACGATCGGGGATATCTACGATTTCGAGTTTTCATTAGTCGGCAAAATCTGGGACGGTCGAGAAACAGTATTAAAAATCCCAGACCGCCTGGGATTTTCCCGACATTTAAGAAAACCAGGCTTTACAGGTGAAATTTGCATTTCGCGTAAATTTGAGTGGGTCGACGATCTATCGCACATGCGCCGGGAACCCACTGAGACTGTCAGTTGAGTTGTCTACAAGCAGGTAGGGTAACCCCAGTGCTAGGGTTACCCTAGCAAGAGGGTTACCCTGGTTAAGACGACGTATTTACAAGGCAGCTAGGGTTGCCCTAGTGATAGGGTAACCCTAGCTGACTGCTAGGGTTACCCTGGCTCCAAAAAGAAAAATATGATCACAATACCGACAAAATCAGCGAATTATGACCCAGAAACCTCAAAGGGCCCTAGTCAGCCTCCGCCATTTTCGATGCCATCGAAATTATAGATATAGCATGGTGACGCGAATCCTTATAGTTTTACTGTAGGCTGTGTTCCTGAAGGTATGTTTAATTATCTTGAGTAGTATTACAGTGATTTTTCTTCGTTTCGACAGGCTTCGAATAAAATATAATAGCCAAATTCTAGTATGTAAACAAAAACAAAGGTGTGGCTGACTAGGGCCCTTTAAGTTCTTTCACAATTTGTCATATTTTTGCTTTGGAAATAAATCATTTTCCAGTTTTGTTATTAGTTCTTGCTTTACGTACAAAGTTACCGAAGCGTAACAAGCGCAAAGTTGTCTTGGGCAGTAGGGTTACCCTACCTGCAAATTTTGCTTGTAAACCCGGACTATCTTTTAACCCTCTTGCTAGGGTTACCCTGGCAGAAGGATTACCCTACCTCCTTGTAAACAAGGCCTTACATTAACAGATTCATTAGTTGGCCGCTCATCGTCTCACTAAGAAAGTTATAGGAAAAGACTGTAGCCGAGGCATTGAGCCACTGTGTGAAAGCAGATAGATTGACTTGATTACGACTACTCTATATGGGGCTATTCTGCCGTAACATGCAGTAATAAAATTATGCATTAATAAAATTACTAAAAGTAGAAATATTTACATGGGTAATACGATATTGAAAAAAAGTTATACAAAATTAATTAAGAAATATTTTTAAAAAGTGGGCAGCAACTGTGTCACCTCTCCGAAGGGGAGGCGAGAGTGTGGAAAATTCGATCAGACCCCTTTTTTACGATAACTGCTGAAATTCACGCGCGCTCATTGGTTAATTTTTTATTGTCCATATGTGGACAGACACATGAATTTGAAATTCATGCGACACGTCAACGAGCGAGAGCGGGCAATTCGACAATTTGTTATCGTAAAAAACAAATTGATGTCAGTTTTTAATGCGTCTGTCCTGTTATTGACAATGAATTTCGTCATAGCATTGTCAAAGTAGTCTGCAGATCCACTCGGCTATCGCCTCATGGATCCACAGCTACTTTGACAATGCTATGACGAAATTCATGACCAATAACAGGACAGACGCATAAAAAACTGACGTCAATTTCCACAGAAATGCAGTCAGGACAAGAGAATAAATTAAATAAGACATTGCTCATGACAATTCCTTGTTTCGATGAAGAATTAAAATTAAATACTAATAAGAGCGTTATGTAACCTACGCAATCCGGAATTTCGCGGGATCAACATAAATGAAAATAGTAAAGTGATGCATCGTGGTGTCAAAAACACTTTGACGGAACTCGCTTACTCAGCTCTTGTTTATATTAAGGCGGGGATCCACATGAAAGCCATATTTTGGCTGGGTATTATGTTTTTAATGCAAATATCTCGTTTACGTTTCAAGCAATCAAGAATCTCTATGCTCATTTCACATATCTATGTTTTGGGTCGTTTTGTAAATATTTTGGTGATTTTTAGGTATATTTGGAGATAAATAGTTTTTCTCAAAGGATTAGTAAAATTTATGGAAATAGGAATTTTTGAAGATTTGGTGTTGCTTTAAAATTAGAGTTTGAAGTTAAAAATTGGTAGATACACTCCAAACAGTTGCCCAACAACCTGGGGTGCTATTGTGCGGTCGGGCAACTGTCTGGTGGTGTTCCATAACCCTTTTTTCCCTTTCAACCTCTCTTTAACCTTACCAAAATTTCACTTATTAAATTCATGTGTACCCGCCTTAAGGTGGTATGTGCCCCAAAATATGGCGATGGTCAGGAAAAAATCCACTTTTTTAAAAGTACAAGATTCAAGACCCTTGAACACTTGTTAAAACCATTTTGAAACAACCTTGCCGAATTTACCTCCAGTACACAGTAATCCAAATTCTTTTACGTAGCAACGGCCATAGCAACGGCTGTTTACAGTAAGACCATGACCAAAAGTATAGATTAGTTTTAACACATATTAACGATACTTTGTAATAAGACAACACAAGATCATTTATTTAACTTGGCTTGGTTTTACAAGAGATGTACGTTAAATTTACATAGCAACTAAACACAGTACAGCTAAGGAATAAAAGAAAACAATGTTACAATAAAATAGGGAGCGAGTTGGGATCATTCAAAAAGTAAAGGCTAATCTAGTGGATGACTCCTATTATAAAACACTGTTACAGACCGAATTAATTAAGAGTAGATTTTCTTTACATAAAAAGTGATTTCTTCATGCGCTAAGGTAGATAATTAAATAGAAGAACTACTAAGCATAGAGTTCTTCAGGGCTTTACGAAATATTCTAAGAGAATTTGAATTAGTTATACTTGTAGGCAAGGGTTTCCAAAGGCGAGGACCAGTGAATTTTAGGGAACGTAGGCGGCCATATTGGGTAGTATTAACTGTGGCTACATAAAGATTTCTATTTCACGATTGCCTCGTTGAATAGGAATGAACAAAAAATATAAATTTGAAATATTTACTGAAACAGGGGGGTAACATAACAGTCTATGTGACCACTGATAAACAAAAGAGAGAATCTGTAATTCAATAACATCATTGAGCCTGAGAAGATTGAGGGATTTGAACAGAGGCTCAGAATGGGATTTTGGTTCAGGGGAAGATAATATTCTGATTGCTTTTTTTTGGATAATAAATAATTGTGTTAGAAATGAGGGAAATGTTAAACCCCAGACATGGACGTCATAGGTGAAGAAAGGAGAGATAAGAGAGTAATAGAGCATGACAAGAATACGTTTTTTGACAAAATTTCTCACTTTTGACAACATACCTACTGTTTTTGATAGTTTCAAACAAAGCTCATTAACGAAAAGAGATGTACAACTCGATTGGTATAATTACTTGGAAAAACTGTGCCTTTACCATCATAGGCTCATTTCTTTCCCTTCTAAAAAGGAACATTTCCCACAATTGCGGAAACGTTCTACAAAATAGAACCATTACATCCCCTCCCCGGAGATTCAATCTGCACTCATCTCCCCTAATGTTTGGCTTGTTAAATGCTTAATCTATCAAGTACGAAACTTTAAGCGCATTTTTCTCAAAGGTTCACTCTTGTAGGAGCTGACTTCACTGTAACATTTCTTTGGAGAGTGTTAAAGACAAATTCCTGAAATTTGGTTTATAGTGTCATTATACAATAAACTACGATAAACAAATGTTAACATTTTAACGTCTGTGACAGTAGATAATTTGTTCACTGGGTTTGGTGCAAAATAAGGTTCTCCAAATAAAGCCTGTAAAAAGCACCGAAAACAAGAGCTAACCGTCAAAACTTTAGTTTATTGCACAGAACGAAACAAAAACCTACAAGATATGCTTGTTTGAAAATCAAATCTTGTTTTGTAAAATAGCAGGAATTGTTACAGTCAATGCTACCAAATGAAACCTCAAAAGGCTGTGGCTGGTTGCCATAGCAACCATTAAAAAAAACCCTTCAAATTTCATTTCCGCTTTATGAGTGCAATCGTTCGCAATTGATCTTTGTTCACATCTTTAACTTTTCGGGATATTAAGGCTTCGGAATTTTACTGTGTGCTCATCTTTCACTGCCCCTTAATTAAACTCCTGACCTTCCTGAATCGAAATCGAAGTGTGTGGGGTGGAGAATCCGCAGTGCATATAAAGGTATTTAGTATATACACACTCAGTGATCTTGGTGTTTTAAGCAATCTGATTGGTTCGCTATCTCTGGCTAATGAGCATTCTTCACCCCCTACCGAGTGAAAAATGCCAAACAAAAATAAAGCATACTTTTGAATAAAGCATACTTTTGATTCACACTAATTTGAACGGTGTCTAAGGACCATTATTCTAGACTGTCACGAGGTTTTTTCGAAGATTAACTATAGATTTTCCATGTTCAAAGATTCTGTAAATAGTTTCGCGAATTCGCGCATGCTTTGTACCGCTTGCACGTTTTCCACGCATGAATTGAGAGGGCAATTAAATCGATTTTTAATAGTTTCCTTCTGAAAATGTTGTTGAGATCACTTTCT
>JAHPZR010007062.1:0-12594 GCA_019787425.1 Platygyra sinensis | reverse complement strand
TTAAAATCACGGGTACGTGCACCGCCAGAATTCTAATGAATGTGTATATATATATATATATATATATATATATATATATATATATATATATATATATATATCTATATATATCTATATATATATATATAAATCAGAAGATGAGCTACTCAATTTCTGAGCACATATGGATTTTAATACAAATTTGTTTCGTAGACCAACACAAAGTTGGCCCACTCATCAGTTAATCTCCATATATACTGAAACATCGTTAAAGTCCACGTCAACTATATGATCGCGTGAGATAAACTGTACATTAAATTCAAAAATATATATGCGCGCGCAAGGCTGCGCGCGCGATATACGCACTCCAAATTGTCTGCATAACATCTGTCTCTAGCTATACTTAAGAATGTACTTTCGTCTGTGTCTACATGTTGACACAAGTTCGTTTCGCTTATTCAAGGTTGCCAGATGTGGTTTCGTTATTATTAGGTGTTTCTCTGCAGTGCATAAACCGCATCGCTTGGTTGTGTTAGAATACGGCTTTGCTTTGGCGAGGATTTTCCACGTGACAGTGAAGGCTTTGTTCTTCGCACGCAGTGCCCACAAGTGCTTACTCAGTTCAGTGTCATTTTTCCGTTTCTCATGCCTGAACGACATTTGGTGATTTCTCCACCTGGTCTTAAAGTCGGTTGCTGTCATTCCGATGTAGGTCTCAAAACTGCCCTCGGTCGTAACCTTAGCTTGATAAACAATTTCCTTTACCAAACATTCTCCGTTTAATGGGCACTCATCCTTCACTCTACAGTTGCACGTTTTTTCGCCTCTCGGGTCCTGTTGTGGCTGCGCGGCTTTCTTTAGGATGGCTTTGTTATGCCCGTCTATAATTTGTTTCACATTTGGCATACAACTGTAGCTCAGCTTAAGCGTATTTTTATTGAAAATTTTCCTTAACTTGTGGCCAGTAGGGAAGCATTTGCCTATCAGACTGATAAACGCTCTTCCTATGTTTGTCTTAACGTTTCTGTTAAACGGTGGGTTGAACCATATCACGTTTCTGTGTCTGTTGCGTTTTTGTGCTGGTGGTCTTTGCGGAGAAGGTCTGAACTCGAGTTTGTAGGTGTAACCACTCTTCCGTAATGCCTCCTGGTAAAGTGGGGCAGCGTCGTTGAATACATCTTCGTCAGATGAAATGTCGGATAATCTTCTGTTTATAGATTCAGGGATATTTCTGATTATGTTCGGCGGGTGGTTAGATTTGCTGTGCACATAAAGTGGGACATTTGTTGGTTTGGAATATGGTTTGAACTTTCCAGTGTTTAAGTCCAGCGTTACGTCGAGGAAATTGACAACCTTCTTGTTCGCTTCAATAGTGATCTTCAGCTCATTCTGGGCAAATATTTTGCAAATTTCTTTCTTCACTCTCTCTATCTCTTTCGGTGTTTGCTGGAGTATCGCTAGTCCGTCATCCCTGTAAAGGCCGATGTCAATACCAGGTATTTCCTTAAGTTGCGAGAGGAGGTAACAACCTACCAACTCACACGTCTCCGCTCCATCATAGCTTCCCATGGTGACGTCAAAGAGGGAGGTCGAGGTTCTCTTTTCCCATGGTTGGCCATTGTTGAAGAGAAGGGAGTGCTTTGCATCGGTAATTACTTGACGGTCGTCGGCTGAGATGTTGACGTATTTGGATGCAAAATCGAGAGCGCGGTTGAGGAGTGTTTCAGTTATAGAAGGGTAAAATTCGACGACGTCAAAGCAGATAAATGCTGAGTCGTGTTTGTTCGTTAATTGCTTAAACCATTGCAGCACAGAGGATGTATTCTTCCACTGGTTAACTTTTGTGGCGCTAACAAGGCCTTGGTTGATTTGTTGGAGAATTTGTTTGCTTATTCGGCCTATCTCCGGCTTTGATGGATTTATCAGCCTGCAAGTTGGCTTATTTTCAAAATTATCCTTATGATCTTTGAGCGTGATAAAAGCGTTCTTCATAGCCATTGATTCCACCCTGTCGTCAATATGTAGCTTCTTAGCAATAACTCTCGCTTCCTTGTCAATCTTACTAAGTTGTATCTGGTTAGCTTTCTTATACGTCTTGGTTATGTTGGCGTCCAGTAGTTTGTTGTATTCAGGGGTTTCTAATTTGTAAAAGTTTGTAGTTTTATCGGCCTTAACAAACAAACGGTTGTCGCTCTTGACAGATGCGATGTCGTCCTTTAGGTCTTGCTGGAATTGGCATTCAACTTTTCTATATTCAATGTTTTGTATTATGTTAATCATACCTTCTTCAAAATGTTTCATCTCGGCCACTGCGGGTGAGCTGTTCTTCGTTTTGAAACCGAAAGTTTCCTTATCTGCAGCTGTCACTGGATTTAGGAAGTGGAAAGCTTTCCATCTCATCCTGTTTAAAAACTGCTCAGTTTTCTCGATCATACATTTGGTGTAGTCCTTTGCTGATGCAACAGGAATGTTCTTCGTTGAGTAACTGAACGATGTGCGTTCCATGTTTGGTTTCCGGTAAAACAGTGCTCAACTCAAGAGGAGCGTAATAGTACAGGAGTTGTTCACCAGTGAGTCCAAAATAGTGCTCGACAGTAAAGGAGCAAGTTTAATCAGAAGATGAGCTACTCAATTTCTGAGCACATATGGATTTTAATACAAATTTGTTTCGTAGACCAACACAAAGTTGGCCCACTCATCAGTTAATCTCCATATATACTGAAACATCGTTAAAGTCCACGTCAACTATATGATCGCGTGAGATAAACTGTACATTAAATTCAAAAATAGATATGCGCGCGCAAGGCTGCGCGCGATATACGCACTCCAAATTGTCTGCATAACATCTGTCTCTAGCTTTACTTAAGAATGTACTTTCGTCTGTGTCTTCATGTTGACACAAGTTCGTTTCGCTTATTCAAGGTTGCCAGATGTGGTTTCGTTATTATTAGGTGTTTCTCTGCAGTGCATAAACCGCATCGCTTGGTTGTGTTAGAATACGGCTTTGCTTTGGCGAGGATTTTCCACGTGACAGTGAAGGCTTTGTTCTTCGCACGCAGTGCCCACAAGTGCTTACTCAGTTCAGTGTCATTTTTCCGTTTCTCATGCCTGAACGACATTTGGTGATTTCTTCACCTGGTCGGTCGTAACCTTAGCTTGATAAACAATTTCCTTTACCAAACATTCTCCGTTTAATGGGCACTCATCCTGCAGACAATTTGGAGTGCGTATATCATGCAGACAATTTGGAGTGCGTATATCGCGCGCAGCCTTGCGCGCGCATATATATTTTTGACTTGACTTGGACTTTAACGATGTTTCAGTATATATGGAGATTAACTGATGAGTGGGCCAACTTTGTGTTGGTCTACGAAACAAATTTGTATTAAAATCCATATGTGCTCAGAAATTGAGTAGCTCATCTTCTGATTTAACTTGCTCCTTTACTGTCGAGCACTATTTTGGAGTCACTGGTGAACAACTCCTGTACTATATATATATATATATATATATATATATATATATATATATATATATATATATATATATATATATATATATGTATGTATGTATGTATGTATGTATGTATGTATGTATGTATGTATGTATGTGTGTGTGTGTGTATGTATGTATGTATGTAGATAGATAGATAGATAGATAGATAGATAGATAGATAGATAGATAGATAGACGGGAAGACTAAGAGGCAGGCCTAGTAAACACGATGTCACTTTCTGACTGTAACCTGTTACAATTCTTTGACCTCAGCAGCTGCGCTGTTGTGACCGACACATGACCACAGCCATAAATACCTCTTTCGCCTTCCATCTAGGAGTAAGCAAAAGTGCTAGGCTAACTACTGCATATTTACAAAACGTTACATGTGAGTGAGTGATGCATTTGCATATTCTCTCCCCTAACAATTGGTAGTTTCTGTACCTCGCGTATCCGCTACTAAAAACACAGGTCTAGTTTACTACGTCTAGTAAACTACGTCATTATGTACCTCGTAAAATACTATTGAATTTTTACAAATCACTAATCCAGCCCTATTTAACATACGGTCTTCCAGCCTGGGGTCAGGCAGGTAAGATTTATCTTAATAAAATTCTAATTCTCCAGAAAAGGGCACCTCGTCTGTTGTTTTTCGCAGATGTTCGTGATCATGCAACTCTTTTATTCCTTGAAGCTAACGTTCTTCCTAGTATAACATTTCTATATCATGAATGTTTAGCCAGTTTAATGTACGATATCAATAGTAATAATGCACCAATCGACATGTTGCATTTATTTAAGGAAACATGTAGCGTTCATTCGTATAATACACGATCATCCACCTCTGGGAACCTTTATGTTCAAAATTCTAGACTGGAAATGCAAAGGCGTTCTTTCTCTCGACTTGGGGTAAGGCTATGGAATGAGATACCATGCCATATGAGGGTTCTACCAAAAAACACATTTAAAAAGGTGCTTCGAACGTCGCTATTACATATTTTGCAAAACGAAGATGACTATATTCATATCCCTGTGATAATTAAGAAAATTGGAGAAGTTGACTAATAACACTTTTTTTTCTTTTTTTTTGTAAATAACCAAGTTCTTCGTAATTTTTTTTTCTACTTAGTATGAAAAATATAGCTCCGAGTAATTTTGCAGTCTTTAATTATTATCTAATAGATATTTGTCAATAATAAGTCTTTTTGTAATCTGTACCTTTAATTTGTTAAACTAACTGCTGTTGTGTAAGTTTGTCTTTTAATAGGTGTGTTCTTGTATTTGGCTTGCCCCGCCTCGATTAGCTTAGCTATTTGCGGGGTAGGCCATCCATTAACTATTATTATTTGGTTTAATAAAGTTGTTGTTGTTGTACAGTCTGCAATGGTGAAAGCGCACGCCGTGGAAAAAGGGGCCTATGTCCAAACAATTTTTTGGAATAGTCAACAATTTTGCTATTGTATTTTTTTGAGCTATATTGTGTCAAATTATTCATTTTTTGGATTAGTGCTGCACATGAGCAAACAACCTCGTTCCCAGGATCTTCTCTCTACTTCGAGAAAGTACCCTGGGTTAGGCTGGTCACGTATCTAAGCATGCAAACCCAAGCCGTACTAAGGGTGGGTCCTGAACTTAATTTTGTCAACACCTTCTAGGGAGGTGAATGTTGCGCTGTCATACGAACGCTATTTGGAAAGGAAGCAAGATAATTGTCAGAGATCCTGCCTGGCCAGTGCTTCGGCTGTACCTTACCTTCCATCAGAATGAGATGTTGATTGAGAGGGAACTTTGCTTATATTTCACTGTTTTTTTTTTTTAAATAACCATCGACAAACTGCTTCGGATTAATTTAATCAGTTTTTCACACCAAAGGAATTAAATAACTGTAAAGCTATCGCTGGGATACATACATGCATACATACTTTATTGTTACCTCCCCAATGGAGCCTATCAGGAACAATAATACAGGGATACATTCAACTTGGAGCTACTTTTTTTGACCGAAAACTGGATTTATCGCTGAACAGCTATGAAGCAAAAACAAATGCATTTTACAACGCGCGACCGATGTCGTTGTTGTTTACAAAATTTTAAATTGCAAGAGAATCGAATGACCGCCAAACTTTCGATTGGATGAATTCAATCAAATTCAAAGCTAGTCTCTGCCAAACACTGGACGTATCAAACTCTAAACGAATACATTAATGCCTCTGTTATGATTAATTTGCCGATCGAAAAATATGAGCCGCTTAATTAATCAATCGTATTTGGCGTGCAGACGTTGTTGTCAAATTCTTCGTAGATAATTTTCGCTGCAAGAGAAGGAAATGACCGTCAAACTGTCCATGGGAATAATTAAATCAAATCCAAAAGTACCTTTGAGGGCGAACATACGACGCATTGGACTCTAAACAAGTGAGTAAATACATACGTTGTGATTTCGCCGAATGAAAAATAAAATTAAGTTCACCGCGCAGTCCATTTACTGTTGTGGTCTTCAGTTCCAAGTTCTTTGCTAAATTTTTTCACTGCCAAAAATTCCAAAGACCGTCCAACTGTCGATGGGAAAAATTCAGCTTAATGTGGAGCTAACCTTTATCCGAGCATTGAACTCATTGAACTCCTATATCGAATGTAACGAGTCCTTCGCTGTGATTTTGCCGTTTTACAAATTCCACTCCCTACAGTGCTCAGTAGGTGAGCCCAGTGGAGACAAACTATACCTTTCTAGCCCTTCCCTTCAACCACATCTCTGGAATCTGCTAAAATCTAGCAGACACGTGACCAGCCCTAACCAGGGTACTTTCTCGAAGTAAAGGGAGAGCCGTTGCTTGAATGCCACATCCACATCCACATCCACATCCACATCCACATCCACATCCACATCCACATCCACATCCACTTCCACATCCACATCCACATCCACATCCACATCCACATCCACATCCACATCCACATCCAAATCCACATTCGCATCCGCATTTGCATCCGCATTCGCATCCCCGTCCACGTTCACGTCCACGTCCACGTCCACGTCCACGTCCACGTCCACGTCCACGTCCACGTCCACGTCCACGTCCACGTCCACGTCCACGTCCACGTCCACGTCCACATTTGCATCCACATCCTCATCTACGTCAACATCCATGTCCATCTCTACATTCATACACACATCTATTCCCATTCTCATCCGCATCCGCACCCCCTTCCCTATCCCCATTTGCATTTACATCCGCTTTTGCATCTGCATCCGCATGCATATTGGCATTTGCATCCCCATCCGCATCTGACTCAACATTCTACATCCACATCCACAGAGATATCACACCAACTGAAAAAGCTTGAACCAGCTGGCCACGAGCGTTAATAGTTTGCTACGTTAATTTACTTTGAAACACCGAGTTTGTCAATAAGCACAAGTTTGACAATGTACAAACACCAATAGGTTGCTTTAACAGATCTTTCTGACTGGCATTCATGTTTTCTACAGTAGGTTACCGTAGCCGTGTAACCTCGAGTTTCGTTCTCTAGGTGATCATCAGACCGAGCGTTTTCTACGAGAATATATCAGTTATAAATGATTAAAACTCTGAAACGATAGGAGTGACGCTTCTTCGATTGGTTGCCAAGACGAACTTGTTTTCGTGGCGGAATTTCGTTACCAGCTCGGTTACTTGTTTAAGAGAGAAGCCGTTTTGAGCGGTCAAGATACAAAATTTTCAGCAAATATAAGAAGGAAAAGTTTTACTTGTTACTCGAGTTTCATGCTGTTGGTGATCATCAGGCTGTGTGTTAATGTTGTCTGTGGGAGGAGATCAGTCACAATTTAAAATTTAGGAACGGTTGGAGCGAAGCTTCTTCCAAGCTGTTACCACTAAGAACTAGTGCATATATGTCAAAATAGAAGGCTTCCAGTTTGTTTAATGATATAGTCGTTGTCGCAAAACTAATAAGTGATGGCGTTCTGTAACCGAGTCCGTACAAATCTTAAGAATTAAAATCGACGAGGACATATATAAGCTTCATAATGTCTGATTCTTTTGGTGCTTTCCAATTTCACAATGTGTTTCTGTGGCAGCTGACTCATTACTGCTGGTGTAAATTGCAAATAATTGTATTCTGTGTAGCTAAGATATATTTTAATGTGTAGATAGTGTCCCCAAATATATTCTTGTCAAGCTAAATTCTCTTTCAAAAGAAAATAAAAAGTACTGATGGCATAGAAATATGCAAAAGTGTCAATTTTTCACAATTTGACACTTTTGCATATTTCTATCCCATCAGTACTTTTTCTTTTCTTTTGAACATAAGTGTCACGCATCGCCCAAGGATTACAAATACTTCCGTACTTGTTCCTCCTCTACATTTATAAATTCTCTTTCATTCATTGAAATAATATTATCGGAAGTTCATAACTAGTATATGCCATAGCATTATGATTTTCAATTCGTGTTAACAATTTAATAAAATCATAACATTTATTATTATTAATAATAATAATAATAATAATAATAATAATAATAATAATAACAACGGCATTTGCAGTGGCATTTCCACGAAGTGGCTCTTCATCCACTGATTCCAGATCGAATTAGCTTTCTTTTTGTCAAAACACCCTTTTATTGGCTGATGCGTAAACGCGGAACTAAGTTTTATGTAGACTCCGTCGATACTGTGACGTATAAATTTGAAAACGCAGCTTTATTTCTGCGGTTTGGCTCATCATCCAAAAACAGTGGCATTTGAAAATGCCGGCATTTTAGTGTGGGTGAAAAACATTTTGATAACGGATCTTTTCGACTTCAATAACGTCATTACAACATGTGATTCCGAGCACGAGTTTAACTCAAACACATTTCCAAACACTCCTTCCATTGTGGCGTTTAAACATTTCTCAAGCAAAAAGCGCACGGGACCTACGAGCGGACATGAAACCAAATCTGACTAAAAATAAGCAAAACGCAAGGAAGTTCTTGGAGCTGTTTAAAAACTGAATCCTGTAACAGATGTTTTCCTCAGGTTAATCATTTTTAGCTTATAACACACAAGTGAATAGTACTATTCGCGCCGGTAGTTATTCACCTTGTGTGTTATATACTAAAACAATTATTTACCTTAGTGTTGGTGAAATTTTCACTACTATTTACCTCAACTTCGATGAGTAATTGTACTCACAGCTACCCTTCTACATTAGTTAGAATTTACCTTGATAAATTACACATCCGACAACTGTCTTAAATAATATGTGTAAACAAATAACGTATATATCTATATACATATATATATATATATATATATATATATATATATATATATATATATATATATATATATATATATATATATATATATATATATATATATATAAACTCAATTAGTGTTCACCGTTGATTCCAGAAAAGTGCTCAACAGTTAAGGAGCGGTAATATCAGTATGTAGACTACTCAATATGAGTACATATGGATTTTAATACAGCTCTGTTTCGTACACCAACAAACGTTGATCCACTCATCAGTTAAACTCCATACACACTGAAGCAGCGTTAAGGCTTACATCACTTATCAACATCATCACGCAACATTGCTTGTCCGTTAACATGAGAGTAACGCATTTGAAAATTCAAAAATTACATGCGCGCGTTTGTGATTGGTCATTTAGTTTACAGTTCAATTATATATTGCTTGTCCGTGAGAGTAACGCATTAGAAAAATCAAAAATTATTATTCGCGCGCTTGTGATTGGTCATTTAGTTTACGGTTCAATAATATCTCAGGATGTACTTCCTTCGGTGTCTGCAGCTTGAAACAAGCTCGTGGCGCTTGTTCAGCGTTGCCATTTGGGGATACGATATAATAAAAACTTTTCGTGTAGGCATAAATTACATCGCTTGCTTTGATTCGAATATGCTCTGGCTTTTGCGAGCATCTTCCACGACAATGTAAATTCCTTTTTCTTTTCTTTCAGTTCCCACAAGTACTTACTTAGCTCAGTGTCATTACGCTTTGTTTCATACTTAAAGGACATTTGATGGTTTCGCCATCTTGTTTTAAATTCGGTGGCTGTAAGATCGAACGTGAAGATGTGCAACTGTAGAAACAAAAATGACTGCCCATTAGAAGGCCAGTGCTTGCAAAAAGAACTCGTCTACCAGGCCACTGTCACCACAAGTTAGAAGAAAGAGACATACGTGGGACGTGAGACATACTACTGCGCAGTAGTAGTTATGTAATTTTTATAGTATATAAACGATGGTTAGGAATATTTTTGTCATTAAAATCCCCTGAAGAGTGAGCGATCACGAAACAGGCTTGTAGGGATAAAAGTGTAGTCTTTTCCTTTTTCGATATATATATATATATATATATATATATATATATATATATATATATATATATATATATATATAGGAAATCTGTGTTTCGATTTTCCCGTAGTACAGTGCTCGATACAATAAAGTAGAGCGCAATATATATTGAAAATAGAAAAAAAACTACACTTTCATCCCGACAAGCCTGTTTCGTGATTACTCACTCTTCAGGGGATTTTAATGGTAAGAATATTCATAACCATCGGTTAAATACTATAAAAGTTACATGATACTAGTAGTAGAAAATTTAAATGATTAAATGTTTAGTTGTTACGTAGCAACGCTTTGTTTCTGTGGCGGCAAGAAGATACGAGCTCGTTACGTTTGTTAAGCGATGACAGATCAGGTCGGCAGATGATTAAAAATTTCTCTTTGAGACATAGATTACATCGTTTGCTTGAGCTGTTGTAAGATGAGCTAGATGAAATGATACGCCATGAAATAGAGTGGTCAATGTTGTTGTCTTTCAGAGTCCAGATATGTTTGCTGAGTTCGGTAGAGTTCCTGTGTTTAGCGTGGCGGAATGATGCTGTGTGGTTTCTGTATCGTGTCTTGAAGTCGTTTTCTGTAAGTCCGATGTATGTATCCGAAGTGCTGTTGTCGTTACGCGTGACGGTTGCTTGGTAGATAACTGATGACTGAAGGCAGTTTCCGTTAAGTGGGCATGTGATCTTTTGTCGGCAGTTGCATGATTTCTTGTCAACACGGTTATCTGCGGTTTCATTAGCGTGCTTGGATGAATTCAAAATGCGCTTGTTGTGATTGTCGATAATTTGCTTAGTGTTATTCATGCAACTGTAGCTTATCTTGATGGTATTGCGGTTGAAGATTTTTCTAAACTTGTGATCTCTGGGGAAGTGCTTGTCTACTAGGGTGAGGAATTTGTGACCGATATTAGTGTTGACATTTTTGCTGAATGGAGGGTTATACCAGAGGATGTTGTTACGTTGTCTGTTTTTTCGTTTAGCAGTCGTGACCGGTTCGTAGTGAAGAGTGTAGTGGTATCCGCTTTCGTCGAGTGCTTTTTGGTATGGAGGGGCGGCTTGGTCGAATGATTCTTTGTCTGATGAAAGGGATGATAGTCGTTTGTTGATGCCGGCGGGTATGTTCGTTGTGGTGATCGGGGGGTGGTTGCTTTCGCGGTGGACGTACTGCAGCGTTGTGTTAGGTTTTGTGAAAGGCTTGAAGGTGCTGTTGTTCAGGTGAAAGGTGACATCTAGAAAGTTAATGATCTGTTTGTTGGCTTCAATCGTGATTCGTAGACCGTTTTGATTAAAGACGCGGCATATCTCCTTCTTGATGTTCTCCGGAGAACATCAAGAAGGAGATATGCCGCGTCTTTAATCAAAACGGTCTACGAATCACGATTGAAGCCAACAAACAGATCATTAACTTTCTAGATGTCACCTTTCACCTGAACAACAGCACCTACAAGCCTTTCACAAAACCTAACACAACGCTGCAGTACGTCCACCGCGAAAGCAACCACCCCCCGATCACCACAAAGAACATACCCGCCGGCATCAACAAACGACTATCATCCCTTTCATCAGACAAAGAATCATTCGACCAAGCCGCCCCTCCATACCAAAAAGCACTCGACGAAAGCGAATACCACTACACTCTTCACTACGAACCGGTCACGACTGCTAAACGAAAAAACAGACAACGTAACAACATCCTCTGGTATAACCCTCCATTCAGCAAAAATGTCAACACTAATATCGGTCACAAATTCCTCACCCTAGTAGACAAGCACTTCCCCAGAGATCACAAGTTTAGAAAAATCTTCAACCGCAATACCATCAAGATAAGCTACAGTTGCATGAATAACACTAAGCAAATTATCGACAATCACAACAAGCGCATTTTGAATTCATCCAAGCACGCTAATGAAACCGCAGATAACCGTGTTGACAAGAAATCATGCAACTGCCGACAAAAGATCACATGCCCACTTAACGGAAACTGCCTTCAGTCATCAGTTATCTACCAAGCAACCGTCACGCGTAACGACAACAGCACTTCGGATACATACATCGGACTTACAGAAAACGACTTCAAGACACGATACAGAAACCACACAGCATCATTCCGCCACGCCAAACACAGGAACTCTACCGAACTCAGCAAACATATCTGGACTCTGAAAGACAACAACATTGACCACTCTATTTCATGGCGTATCATTTCATCTAGCTCATCTTACAACAGCTCAAGCAAACGATGTAATCTATGTCTCAAAGAGAAATTTTTAATCATCTGCCGACCTGATCTGTCATCGCTTAACAAACGTAACGAGCTCGTATCTTCTTGCCGCCACAGAAACAAAGCGTTGCTACGTAACAACTAAACATTTAATCATTTAAATTTTCTACTACTAGTATCATGTAACTTTTATAGTATTTAACCGATGGTTATGAATATTCTTGCCATTAAAATCCCCTGAAGAGTGAGTAATCACGAAACAGGCTTGTCGGGATGAAAGTGTAGTTTTTTTTCTATTTTCAATATATATATATATATATATATATATATATATATATATATATATATATATATATATATATATATATATAATGGAAACTTTAACAGAAAATTTTATAAAATTTATCGTGCTTTGAATATTCTATCGCCTGTGCTATCTCTATGCTAACACGCAAACGGGAGATATCGCCTCTCTAGCAATAGCCTTGACATTGCGTTTCATATTTTCAAATCGGAAAGGTACGTAGAATTCTTCATTTCTTTACA
>JAHPZR010007061.1:12500-25160 GCA_019787425.1 Platygyra sinensis | reverse complement strand
CACTGGCACTGGAGGAAGCCTGGAGAGGTAAGAGGAGAAGAGGATGATAGTAGCTAGCTCCTGAAAGAGGAAGGAGAAAGCGGCCGACGATGATGAACAGATCCGCGGAGTCCACTGCGTCAAAAAGGTTACAAAGCTTAGATTGTGTACTTTATATTTAGGTTAAGCAATTGTTTCTGTTTCGCCGATAATAGGAAAAGAGCAGTAAATCTTCGCAGAATTGCAATTGCCTGCGTAATGAATTTCCCTTGAAGACATGTACACAAGCGATAAGTTATAGAAAATATTTGATCTCAGGCAATACTGGACGGATTTCTGTAATTAAAAGTTCCTTAGAAAGCTTAGATTGTGTACTAAAAGGTTAAGCAATTTTTTCTGTTGCGCCAATAATAGGAAAAGAGCAGTAAATTTTCAAAGAATTACAATTGTCTGCGTAATTAAATTCTTTCGCGGGAGACCCGTAAATCTGGTTGGCTAAAATTTGTGGTGGCCATCTTGGCTTTGGAAAATAATAGCATCCATTGTTCTTCTTAAAGGACAGCCTATATGGTCGATGTCGGCTTCTGATTGCTTACCGGCGCGATGAGCCATGTATACTACTATCCTGGTTTAAGTACACTCTTTTTAAGAACCAGTAAAATTTAGCTCAGGCTCAATGTTCTTATTTTTTCGGCCATTTCAGCCTCAAAATGTTCCTATTTTGTTCTTAAAATTCTGTGTTCTCTAATGGCTCCAAATGTGGTTATACCGTACTGTACAGTACTTCACTGTAGGGACCCTGACCTGCAGGGTACCTAAACCATACCTTTCACATGCATCATACAGTGATGGACAAAGAACCTGTACTTATCAGTACATGTAGTGTTCAGTGTTTATACTCATACATGTAATCTGTTACTGTTTACACACGAAAAGTGTGATAATGAAGTTTAAGAGTGATGAATATATCTGGAAGACTGTATAGTAAAGACCCTGAATTTTGAAAAGAAACGTTGGCTTCACACTGTCGTCGCGGTCTGTTTGTTTGGTGAAAAAAATTTCAGCCCCAGATTGTTCTTAAATTGTTCTTATTTTTCGAGCGATTTCAGCCTCAATGTTCTTATTAAGTTTGTTCTTATTAAAAAAAGAGTGTAGTCTCTTAAATTAAGGCCATTGACATTTGACATAATTGAAGGACGTTTAATTAGTTTGTTAAGCATGAAAGGGAGATGTCAAAAAGTTACCGATGTTCAGTTGCTTCTCAAGGTTTTGAAAAATTTCCTTTCGTCTTTCCAGCAAACCTTTAAGTACGATTCCGACTTATGGAAAAACAACAATGAGTTTAACCTTCCAGGAGGAGAGACTGGGTTTGACTCACAAGAGACTAAGTTACCGACCTACTGGGAAACAGACTTCTCCAAGATCTGCCTCGGTATGAAGTACGGCCAACAGATCAGGTACATCGTTATCGACAAGCAGGCTGACTCTCTGTACTCACTGATCGCTGACGGCCAACACCGCGCCACTTCACTGAGCCGTGAAAAATGGAAGTCGCTGATTGGTCAAGAAAGCTCCTTGCAGCTAAATTGTAATATGGAAGGCTTCAATGCTGCGGGCCCTAATTCTGGCTATTCTAAAGCAAGAATCGGCATCATTGGTAACGAGCAAAATGATTGCAACAGCTGTGATTCCAGAATCGGGTTTGGTACAGGAGGAGCCCATGACAAATCTAACTCGTGTGGAAACGACGCAAAGTACGGACCAGATAATGGAGACAAAAGCATCAAAGCCTTTGGATACATCTTGGTGCAGTGAAAAGAGCAGCCTCTTCGCCTTTAAAGCGAAACATCGTCTTCTGTCAAGTTAACTGCCGATTAGTCCAGCATTTTTTTGTGTAGATTTCCCGACAAAAAAAGCGCTGTAAAACAAAGAAAACGTGGTGATGGCATTAAATAGTATTCTTGATCTATTGTGTTTTGTATCAGGTGTTGACTATAATTGAAATATCTGGGAGAACGCAATCTCACATATAATTACTACAATTAGCTGGGCTGCGGAAAGTGGTATCAAAAGAGCAACGCCAGGATTTGTGTTGGCACAGAAAGAAAATTTCTTCAGTTTTTGAACGAATTATTCTGAAATATTCCACGACAAGATAACGCTGATCAAGATGGTCATTAGAAAATAACCACAACCGGTTTGAAAGAAAATTGCCTGCGGCTCGTGGTTTACAAATTCTTCTCGTGTTCTACTAACATCCCGGTGGTTTATCAGCTTTTATTATCCAAATTTCATACACTGTACGAATTCCGATTTTCTGATTGGTTGATATGTGCCACGTTACACTGAGTTATGATGAAACAACCTTCTTGACGTCATTATCGTGGGGTAATAGCCGTGGTGTAAATTCGATACACCACTGTCATTACACCATGGCTTCCGCTGACTCAAAGTTTGACGATTTTAGTTTGCAGTGTATTCAATTTGAATAATAAAAATGTTAACGCACTCATTGCTCGTGAATTATCGGGATTTACCTGCACTCGTTCACTAACAATGAACTCGAAATTTTCAATACCGCACGAGGCGGCCTCGTGTGGTATTGAAATTTCTCCTCGTTCATTGTTAGTGAACTCGTGCAGGTAAATTCCGATAATTCACTCGCTGAGTGCGTTAACCTGTAAATAACCCACAGAAACTTGTGGTTTATTGCAGAGTATAAAACATAGAAAAAGCAGTGTAAAATCCATATATTTTAAAGCAAATGAAGAAGTTTAAGCTGTGTATTACACTGCGATAAAACACTCCGCTCATTGTAGAACACTCGAGAAATGTAGAAAACACTCGCCTGCGGCTCGAGTTTTCTACATTTCCCTCGTGTTCTCAAATGACCATGGTGTTTTACTCGGCACGGTGTAATACACGGCTTAGGCTTCTTTATTTGTTAATTAGTAATAGTAATTGGACCGAGTGGAGTACAATTCAGGGAGTAATCGCGCGAGGATGATTTCAAATTACGAGCACGATTACTCCCTGAATTGTACGACACGAGGTCCAATTACTAATTAATCGTATCTATAACAAATTTCGGAATTAAAAATGTCTTTTCAGAACTTTTTTTGAGCGAAAACGTCTGTAGCGCTTTTCCTAAGTTTTGAATACTGTAAAAAACATTGCTAAGGAAGCCATCAAAGCGCGTGTAATTGGCGTGAAAATCACGTGGGTATCCAATTACAGGTGTCCGATTACAAAAAGTTCAAATCGGACACCTGTAATTTGACGCCCACGTGATCGCGCGCCGATTACGTGACAAAAAGGCGCGCGGAGAACCAATCACGTTCGAGAATTTTGTTATAGATACGATTATACTGGAAATCATTTGATTACCTATACTAATAATGTATAAGCAACGATTTCTACTATCTGATTGGTTAATACATGCCAGTTAATCTCAAATCAGTGCAATTTCTCTAGCGCAAAAAAGTGAAATTGAGTGCAAAAAAGGTGAAGTTGAAAATGATTGACAGCTCGTATATTGGGCTGGGACAAACAAAATGGTGAACAAACACAAGACGAAGATAGAAACTCTTTATCTAATTTTCTATACAATTACCTCATAACAAAGCAAAGTACAAAGCTCAACAAAAATTAGTAAAGTAGTAAAAGCGAAGTAAATTAGATATACAAGAAAACCGTGACGACAAAAGAATAAAGTTGAGCTTGAGGGAATTGAAATCAGTATGCCGGAGCCGATCAGGACGGCGTTTCAAAATACCAGTTGAAAAAGTAGATTTTAAAATTCTTTAGTACCACGAAATAAAAAGCGAAGAAGAACCCCAGAGGACATCCTAGGAGCCAACCACATCTAAGTTTTAGAGACGAAAAATGAAGGCATGCATTGTACTTTTGTGAAAGAGCGGAAACAGCTGAGAGATTAAAAGGTCATTTCCCAACAAAACGCGGTAAACACTTCAAGAGGCAAATCTAACCTGTACGACGTCCAATGAAGAAACTTAAGTCAGGCCGCAACCCGAGGATTGAGCTTCGTCTCTCGGTGTTTTGGTTAAAGCAACTTGCACTGGGTTGAACAGTTTCTTCTGGGCGTTAAACACGGCTCACAGTTTCTCAATTACTCAAACAACTTTTGCAAGAAAGCCGCATCAAAACCGCAGGCTAGGGAGGTTTTCCTTTGCTTCGTGGTCAAGTTCTTCAATTCAACTGTGAGTAAAGTCTGCTTTTCACAGTTTAGAGAAACTGCTCAGTTTTCAGACATGACTTGGAGAGAGTGAATGAATTTTTGCGCTTGAATTGATATGTCAGATTTTCATCCAATAAAGTGTAAGTAGCTTGTTGCCTTGTTTCAAAGACTACAAATGTTTTGTAGTCTTTGAAAAATTTGCCTGTGCTTATTCAGTATTCCAAATTGTACTCAAAATCATTTGATTACCTATACAAACATCCCGTTTGATATCTGACTTACTGCACCCGCATACTTTCAAAACTTTCTATAACCACAATTTCGTGTCTTACTAATAGAAATGAAAAAAATACTAGTTTCTGATTGCCTGAGAGCAGTACAGTTCAAGTACAACACCAATGCAAATTACGCATCGTAATTCTGAATTACGATTGGCTGAAAGATCTTTTTTTTAGTCTATTTATCTATATATTACCTATACTACCTTCGTAGAGGTAATTTTTATTAAAACTGATCTCTGTCTCCAAATCGGCAAAAGAACAAAACCAATCACGGTTAGTCGCATCGAAAGGGTTAAGGCGATTCCTCAGAAATAACACTTACCGATGAATTTTTTGAAACTTTCCTGGAATGTTCTCTACCAAGCACTGTTTCGGAAAAAAAATAATAAAAATAATAGGTCACCGTGCTCGCTTAAGGGATGTGATGGGCCAATCTCACCTTATTTATGCCTGTACTAGAGCTAACCACTTGCATTATCCATCCATCCACATTACGTTTTGCGGTAGCTGGAAGCATACTTTATTAAAGTAAAACTTGGGAAAAAAACTTGACAGGAAGAAAGTGTCAAGCATATGGAACAATACCATACAAAATTTGTCGAGAAATTACACTGTTTGAAACGACATGAACTTAAAGTGTTCGTATATTTGCTGTTTTCGCGGTCATAATTTGCATTCCAGATTAACGGTTTTGTGCACGCCTTCACCTATATTTTTTATTCCTTCCGATAATTTTCTTTTTATTTGTATTTAAATCAAGGGGGATAATATGTACAGTACTGATTATGAAGCAATAAAAAGTATACGTCGTTTAAAAGAAACTGACGAACAATTATTTCGCGATAGAGCTTAGCCTGAAGGAAATTTATTTTGTTGAGTACGGAAGCGCAAGTCGTGCACAGTAGGGATGCGCAAGGCAATACTGAGGAATCACCTTGATTAACGAACGCACTCTTCAAATGTTAAATTATCAGTAGTCGATGAGAGCATTACTTACCGTTACTTGTCTCGTTGCAGTTATTTTTCTCACTATTTTCATTACCCTAGTAAAAAGCCAGTCCTAGTAAAGTTGGGTAAGATGTATTTTTAATACTTTTTTTTAAGAATTCCGTAATCAAAACTCCTTGGTAGAGATCTGTCTTCAAATCAGCTCAAGAACGAGAGCAATCGGAGCGGTCGCTTCATCGCCTTAAAAAATAATGAAATTGAATGTAAGGTTATTTAACTCTCTTCATGGCTTGGCTATTCTACAATTTGATACTAAAATCTCCATAATTATTTGACTTGGTAGACGACAAATAAAAATTAATCTTTTAACATTTATCCAAATATCTGTATCTGTTAACCTGTAAAGGACAAAGAAGAAGTAGACACTAACTTGTAGCTTTTGGGAACTTTAATTAGCTCACCAATTCAACTTCCCCCTGCACTGAATAACAACTGATTGGATGTTCGCAAAATGAAACTGTCAATTTATGTCAAATAATCATCGAAATAATTTTTCTCAAACAAAAAGTATTGCAAGAGCGAGCATGCACACCAAAATGATTTGCAATGTTTTCTTTGAAAAAGAAATGCTTGTCAAAGTCTTCTTTTTTAACAAATTAGCCACTGTCCGGAGAATATCTCAGTAGCTAAAGAAACCAAGGGACTGATATAAAACTTAAAAGCCTTTTTTGTCAAATAAATTAAAACACAAGGCACAAAAATGCTCAGAAAATTCAAACTAAAAAACGTTGTGCGACCGTTTGCGACAAAAGCTACAGGCGAACAATTAGGACCAAACAGATTACAATTCACTAGCAAGCTCCGACTTTTTCCATAAATTAAATAAAGAACATTCTATGACAAGTTCTAAACAAGTGGTGAAAATAATTACTTTAACACTCGATAGCTTTTTTAAACCTGCATTTTGTAGCTATAGTAATTTCCCCAGCTTTTTGGCTGTGCTATTTCTCTATTTAAAAGCAAACCGATACCGCAGGTTATTTGACTTAATGGCAGGTAATAGAATCTTCAATGCTCAATATTTCCCAACTAGTATCTGTGGCTATTGTACCTCCCTTTAAAAACTTCAACATCCTAAGCTTGCCATCGGTCGTTTGCCTGTAACCAAACCGAAGATAGCTAATCACTATCATAAAAATATTTTGCTAAACAAAATCACGGGAGCAATGTAAAACTTAAAAGCCTCATTTTTGTCAAATAATTTAAAACTGAGCGCACAAGAATGCTCAGAAAATTCAAAGTAAAATTTTTTTGCAACCGTTTGCGACAAAAACTACAGCAAAATACTAGGACTAAACGGATTGTAATCCACTTACAAGCTCCGACCTTTTCCATAAATTAAACCAAGGAAGTTCTACGAGAGGTTCTAATTAGGTGGTAAAAGTAATTACTTTAACATTCAATAGCGTTTTTAAACAGGGAATTTTGTAGCTATGGTTATATCGCCAGCATTTTGGCTGAATTTTATTTGGCTATTCCGAAACAAACCGATACCGTGGGCTATGGGAGGTAATAAAAACTGCATTGTCTAACGAGTATCTGCGGTTATTTTTCCTCCATTCAAACACTTCAACATCCTGAGCTTGACAATGGTTTTTTGGTTGTAACCAAAGAGAAATTTGCTAATGTCCTTAAAATATTCAGCCAAAAGAAACCACGGAAGAAATAAAAAACTAATAAGCCTCCTTAATTTTTGTCAGATACTGAAATTTAAACTCAAAGTACAAGAATTCTCAGAAAATATAAACCAAAGCTGGTTTCGCAACCGTATGCGCCAAATACTACAGGCAAACAATTAGGACTAAACAGATTACAACTCACTTACAAGCTCCGACTTTTTCCATAAATTGAACCAAGAATGTTCTACGAGAGGTTCTAAACTGGAGGTAAAAGTAATTAATAGCGTTTTTAAATGACAGATTCTGTAGCTATGGTTATTTTACCAGCTTTTTGACTGCGCGAATTTGGAAATTTAAAAACAAACCGATATCGTAGGCTATTTGACTTAATGGAAGGTAAAAAAAAACCTCAATGCCCATTATTTTCCAACGAGTATCTGTGTGTATTTTACCTCCGTTTTTTTTTTCAACATCCCGAGCTTGCCATTGGTTGTTTGACTTGGTTGTAACCAAACCGACATTAACTTATTACAATCCTAAAAGTATTGCGTGCTAAAAGAAAGCACGGAAGCAGTATAAAACCTTAAAGGCTCTCTTTTTATCAAATCATTTAAAACTCAACGCAGAAGAATGTTCAAAAAATTCGAAGTAAATTTTTTGGCAACCGTTTGCGACAAAAACTGCAGGCGAACAACTAGGACTAAACAGATTGCAATTCACTAGCAAGCTCCGACCTTTACCATAAATCGAACCAAGAATGTTCTTCGAGAGGTTCTAAACAAGTGCTAAAACTAATTACTTCAACACTCAATAGCATTTTTAAGCAACAAGTTTTGTAGCTGTGGTTATTTCTCCAGCTTTTTGGCTGGGCTAGATTGGGCTATTTCAAAGCAAACCGACACCGTATGCTATCTGACTTAATGCGAGATAATAAAAACTTCAATGTATAAAATTATCTAACGAGTATATATGGTATATATTTTACCTCCCTTTAAAAGCTTCAACATCCTGAGATTCCTATTGGTTGTTTGGTTGTTAGAAACCCAAGGACCAATCATTAGCTGGTAAATGTTTGACTCAGCCATTCTCAACGCAAAAACAAAGAAAACATCTGGGCTTGTGTAAGGAGAAAATAGATTGAATATAAAACATCGATAAAAGGGTTTATAAACGCACGGACTCTTGAAATCAGTAGTCGTGAAAGCCTCACTTACTGTTTGGTTCCAAGACTTAACAATGGTACTGTTGAAATTCGCTGCAGTTATTTGTCTCGTGTATTTCACCATTTCCGTGAACGCTGGTAAAAAGCAGCCAACTTGCAAGAATGTCCTTGCAAAGCTGAATAAGATGGAAGGCCTATGTAAAGGTACGATCAGAAATGTTTTCTACTTGTGTATCAAACGATTTAAATCTGTTGTTTTCGGTCGTTGAAGATATCTAAATAGTGAGCACCAATTCAATTTTATGATCAGGTGCCGAATCTGACAAGTGTGATGGGAAAGATATCTGTACAGCCATTAAGACTTTGGGAATGAAGTTGGAAGCGAAGTTGGAAAATCTCTACGCAATGGTTGAAAACATCTCAATGTCGCTGCAGCCCCCGCCAGGTAAACTTGGAGTAATAGATCTCATTGGCTCTTCGGTCTATAGTTTCTTTGTTCTTTTCGTCTAACGAATGCTTTATATGAGTTGAATTTTCTTTAGTTGCAGCTTCTTCTTGCAAGGAACTGTATGACAACGGGTAAGTTAACAGTTTAAATGTTATCAATGTTTTACTGACTTTTACTTTGCTTGTGATGAAGATTTAGAATTCACCATATCAAAAGTTAATTTTTACTCTTCAAAGCTGTACTTCCTTATTCAATTCCGTATTCATTTCCAATCCTGTTCTGTCCTAAATACTTCGACTTGACCATGTAGCCTTAATGAACTAATGAATACAAGTTTCTCTTAAGTAGTTCTTCTTTTGTCTTTACTGTAATACGTTTCTTTTAATTAAGGTTAGCAGATGTCATTTATTTTTATTGTTCCTGGCCCGCCTCGATTAGGTTTTGCTACCTGCGGTGCCAGGTCTGTCTACTGTCTTATGCGCAAAAAAAAAAATGTAACAAAGTTGTCTTGTCTTTATAAGGCCTAAGAGACTTATGTAATGGGGAGACACTAAGAAGCTTCTCTATGTTGGTAGCGAGAATACATATGTTGTGGCTAGAAACCACTGATAAATTGGTCATGGGCGCAGTGTTTTGTCCTTCCAGTCAATGCAATAAAGGCCGAGAACTGATCATGAACTGTTAAAAAATAACGATTTGTTGTAAACCTCTCCAAGAATACCTTTTCCTGACTTCGAATTGATAGTTAATGATACACAGTAGCTTTGTATGATAGAACCTGAAATATCTTAATTGCACTCTTCAGTTTGCGAGAAAATAAAGCCTACATGCTGCCGATTGACAGTGGAAAAATCCCTGTGTATTGTCACATGACAAGCGACATTGGCGAATGCGGAGGTGGAGGATGGACACAGGTCATGAAAATTGATGGCACCAAGGTATGACAAAGATAAAAGAAACGATTCCGAAAATTCTTATATCTGAACTGCGGAAAACGATATGAAGATAGGATTGATCATCGCAGCTATGCACACAATTTAAGCAGTTGTGATATTAAAGATTGAAAAAAAACAAACAAAATCAGGCCTAAGCAGGATTCAGACTTTCTAAGCGATACTGGAGCAGTGTACTACCAACTGAGCTATCAAGCCAACTGGGAGCTGGGGCCCGTTTCTCGAACTGAAGACCCGGTAACTTAATGGGCCCGAAATCATATTTTGAAATCAAAGTCTCGAGAAAAGTAGGGTGTGTTCGGACCTCTAATAAAGTTTATTTTGTTTATTTTGTTTATTTAGCTGATAACTTTCCTGTACAATTGTCAAAACGTTTGAAACTCTCATCTGGAATGGAAAACAACACAACTTAGCGGGCCTGGTAATTACCGGGAGCTTCGGGAAACGGGTCCCAGCTGGGCACTTGCTGAGTTCATAACATATTTACCCGTAGAAGGTAAAGAATACAAGTGAATATATGAAAATTCATATATTTGAACTGCGGAGAATGATATGAAGATTGGATTGATCATCGTAGTTATGCACACAACTTAAGCAGTTGTAAAATTATAGCCTGCGTTGCAGCCGGACGTGTCACGAAATCCCCGCTATAGTCCGTCTGCGCAACGGCTCCCAAAAGCTTGTTCTGATATCCCGCATGGATACACTGATCTGTGTATTCATTTCTGATTGGCTAGTTTCTTACGCGCCTTGTGATTGGTCACACCTTTGCAAAATATTTCACGCAATGCTAAAAATAAATATGATCGCGCGTATATTGTAAGTACTATTTTGCTTTGCATTGTCTGGTTTGTCTGTTTCGTGTATTTCTGCTGTCGCTTCATCGAAAAGCGAAACGGAAGAGTGTTACCTTTTTGTCACTTCACTCATGTTTATGAAGGGCACGTCATGACTTGTTATGAGGAGGAATATTTAAAGTAGTAGAGCCGTTAGATCGTGCTATGGCAAGAGGTCAAGGTCTGCATGATTTCCGCTGTTATCTGCATGTCGCTTCGTTGAATTTGACACCTCTGTAATTTGCTTAGTGTTAGTAAACTGTTTTGGTTCATTTCTATTATATTGCAAGTTATGTATTGCAAGTATTTGCTTTTGAGGGACAAGTTATAGCGTTTACTGTGAACGTGTTGCTTACTTGCATTCTATATTGTTGCAGGCCCGGCTTTGATTAGAACTGTTTGCAAGTACAGTTGTCGCCAAATTTACAAAAATAGTTTGACCTCCAAGAAATTCGCAGAGCGCGTTTCCTGTTCAGGTAGAAGATTATCAATTTCAAACTGCTCTCTCGCGGCTTTGAACGCTTTTTGCCAACACTCTTCTGTAGTTGCAGACATCTTATTTCCAAATCAAAGTCGGTCAAATGTTCACCAATGTACTTGGGAAAGCTGCACAAAATTATTTTTAGCATTACGTGATAGTTGCGTGATCACCTTCGCAAAATTTATCCAATCAGAAAGGGCGTAAGAAAGTAGCCAATCAAAAATGGATATACAAACAGCGGGATACCAGAACAAGCTTTTGGGAGCCGTTGCGCAGACGGACATACTGGCGGTTTTGTCTGTCTGCGACGCAGGCTATAAAATTAAAGCCTGAAAAAAAATGTCTCGGTTAGAAACCACTGATCGATTTTTGCCATGGGCGCAGTGTTTTGTCCTTTTTTAGGGCACACAATGTACACAACCGCTTAAGTTGTGTAAATAACTGCTTTCGAGACCGTCAATATACAACAGAACACTTCACGACCACAACCTGTTCAATACATTCTAGAATATACTGCCACATACACATGTGCAAAGTTCCTGTATTTATGTACAAGAGTAGCATCTTCGTGTAAGAAACTCAGGACATGACAACTGCGATTATCAATCCCATCTCCATATGATTCTGGTTTATTTAGTCTCTTATATTACGTCCATTGACATTTGACATAATGAAAGGACGTTTAGTTTGTTGAGTATAAAAGGCGGATGTTAAAAGGTTGTTTTTGTTCAGTTGCTTTGGAAACTTGCCTTTTTTTCTTTACAGCAAACCTTTCACTACGATGCTGACATCTGGGAAAACAAGAACGAGTTCAACCTTCCTGGAGGAGAGACTGGGTTTGACTTACAAGAGACTAAGTTACCAACCTACTGGGAGACACCCTTCTCCAAGATCTGTCTCGGTATGAAGTACGGCCAACAGATCAGATACATCGTCATCAACAAGCAGGCTGACTCTCTGTACTCACTGATCGCTGACGGCCAACCCCGCGCCACCTCACTGAGCCGTGAAAAATGGAAGTCCCTGATTGGTCCAGAGGCCTCCTTACAGCCACACTGTAATACGCAAGGCTTCAATGCTGTGGGCACTAACTCTGGCCATTCTAAAGCAAGAATCGGTATCGTTGCCAATCAGGAAAATGACTGTGCCAGCTGTGACTCCAGAATTGGGTTTGGTACAGGAGGGTATCCTAAAGACTCCAACACGTGTGGTAACGAGGCAGCGTTCTCACCAGATAATGGAGACAAAGACATCACAGCCTTTGGATACATCTTGGTGCAGTGAGAACAACGGCCTCCTCCTCTTTAGATAGAAACATCGTCTGCTGTTTAGTTAACTTCGGATTAGTCCAGCAGTTTTTGTGTGTAGATTTTCCGAAAAAGAGTGCTGTAAAGCAAAGAAAACATGGTGATGGGATTAAATAGTATTCCTAACTGATTGTGTTTTGTTTCAGTTGTTGACTATAATGAGAACATCTGGGAAAACGCAATCTCATATATAATTACTACAATTAGCTGGGCCGCACACAGAAGTATCAAAAGCAACGCCCCAAATGAACAGCCTTTTTTTTTCTAAAAAAAAAATGGAAAAAAAAGCTGCCAGTATTTGTGTTGACACAGAAAAAAAATTTTCTTCAGTTTTTGGACGAATTATTCTGAAATATTCTACACGTTAAGCATGTCTCGATGATCTGCA
>JAHPZR010007061.1:0-7500 GCA_019787425.1 Platygyra sinensis | reverse complement strand
TTTGAAATAGCAATGGAAATAACCGAATTCTGCCCATCCGGTTTCACGCAGTCTGCATCTACGGCGCATGCCTGAAATGGTTGCTCCCAGAGCTCTTGATTCCTGCCGCAGGCCAGAAGGATCGTGGGCTCTGGGGACGAGAATGTGTTTTCTTTGAAAAAAAAATGCTTGTCAAAGTCTTCTTTTTTGACAAATTAGCCTCTGTCCGGAGAATATCTCAGTAGCTAAAGAAACCAAGGGACCAATATAAAATTTAAAAGCCTTTTTTGTCAAATACATTAAGACACAAGGCACAAGAATGCTCAGAAAATTCAAACTAAAGAACGTTGTGCGACCGTTTGCGACAAAAGCTACAAGCAAACAATTAGGACCAACCAGATTGCAATTCCCTAGCAAGCTCCGACTTTTTCCATGAATTAAATAAAGAACATTCTATGACAAGTTCTAAACGAATGGTGAAAATAATTACTTTAACACTCGATAGCTTTTTAAACCTGCATTTTGTAGCTATAGTAATTTCCCCAGCTTTTTGGCTGTGCTATTTCTCTATTTAAAAACAAACCGATACCGCAGGCTATTTGACTTAATGGCAGGTAATAGAATCTTCAGTGCTCAATATTTTCCAACGAGTATCTGTGGCTATTGTACCTCCCTTTAAAAACTTCAACATCCTAAGCTTGCCATCGGTCGTTTGCCTGTAACCAAACCGAAGATAGCTGATCACTATCATAAAAAAATTTTGCTAAACAAAATCACGGGAGCAATTTAAAACTTAAGTGCCTCATTTTTGTCAAATAATTTAAAACTCAACGCACAAGAATGTTCAGAAAATTCAAAGTAAAATTTTTTTGCAACCGTTTGCGACAAAAACTACAGCAAAATACTAGGACGAAACGGATTGTAATCCACTTACAAGCTCCGACCTTTTCCATAAATTAAACCAAGGAAGTTCTACGAGAGGTTCTAATTAGGTGGTAAAAGTAATTACTTTAACATTCAATAGCGTTTTTAAACAGGGAATTTTGTAGCTATGGTTATTTCGCCAGCATTTTGGCTGAACTTTATGTGGCTATTCCAAAACAAACGGATACCGTGGGCTATGGGAGATAATAAAAACTGCATTGTCTAACGAGTATCTGCGGTTATTTTTCCTCCATTCAAAAACTTTAACATCCTGAGCTTGACAATGTTTTTTTGGTTGTAACCAAATAGAAATTAGCTAATGTCCTTAAAATATTCAGCCAAAAGAAACCACGGAAGAAATAAAAAAACTAATAAGCCTCCTTAATTTTTGACAAATACTGAAATTGAAACTCAAAGTACAAGAATGCTCAGAAAATTCAAACTAAAGATGGTTTCGCAACCGTGTTACGAAAAATTATTGCGTGGCTTGGAAGGTTCGTGTATATGCTAATTTGGTCTAGAAGTTTCCTGCATATTTAATTAGTTTCGTGTCACGGTGACTGAGCAATTCATTTTAGTCGTTTACGTCTGCTACTATAAATAGCTTAATATTGTAATGTTACTTTATTTAGTAGAGCCTGAAACTTCTAGAGCCTTAACCTGTAAAGTATATAAGCAAATCGATGTAACTGTTATATGTTTTTTTTTTCCAGGAGTGTTTAAAGAGAATTATCTCGTGAGCCAGTAGTGTTTACTGGAGTGTGACGGAGGTCGCGTGTAAAGTATCGACGGAGGTCGTGTTTGTGGAAGTGTAACAGAGAGGTTACGTGGATAGCTGGCCGAGGCTGTATTTATACAAGTGTAACTGACAAGCCTAGCGTGTGCTTGTTGTGAAGTCTTGAGTGGAGTTACTGCGTTCATCTGGAATAAATAACCTTGTTGTTGTTTCCGACATCCCTGCGTTCTGTTTAGACTGCAAACTACCTGCCACTTTAAACAACGAACTCGCAGCAAACCGTATGCGCCAAAAACTACAGGCAAACAACTAGGACTAAACAGATTGCAATTAGCTTACCAGCTCCGAATTTTTCCATAAATTTAACCAAGAATGTTCTACGAGAGGTTCTAAACTGGTGGTAAAAGTAATTAATAGCGTTTTTAAGCGAACTCTTTTGTAGCTATGGTTATTTTACAAGCTTTTTGGCCATTTTAAACCAAACCGAAACTATAGGTTATTTGACTTAACTGGGAGGTAACAAAAACGTCAATGCTCATTATTTTCCAACGAGTATTTGTGTGTATTTTACTTCCGTTTAAAAATTTCAACATCCCGAGCTTGCCATTGGTTGTTTGGTTGTAGTTTGGTTGTAAGGCCAAACCGACATTAACTTATTACAGTCCTGAAACTATTTTGCTAAAAGAAACCACGGAAGCCATATAAACAAACCTTAAAGCCTCTCTTTTTGTCAAATCATTTAAAACTCAACGTAGAAGAATGCTAAGAAAATTCAAAGTAATCTTTTTTGCAACCGTTTGCGACAAAAACTACAGGCGAACAATTAGGACTAAACAGATTGCAATTCACTAGCCAGCTCCGACCTTTTCCATAAGTCAAACCAAGAATGTTCTACGAGAGGTTGTAAACTAGTGGTAAAAGTAATTACTTTAACAATCAATACCGTTTTTAAACCACTAATTTTATAGCTATGGTTATTTCGCCAGCCTTTTGGCTGCGCTATTTCGCTATTTAAACCAAACCGATACCGTGGGCTCTTTGACTAATGGGAGATATTAAAAACTTTAATGCCAAATATTTTCTAACGAGTATCCCTGGTTACTTTTCCTCCATTTTAAAAACTTCAACGTCCTGAGCTTGCTATAGGTTGTTTGGTTGTAACCAAACCAAACCGAAATCAGCTAATGACGGTCCCAAAACTATTCTGCTAGAAGAAACCACGGGAGGAATAGAAACTGAGTTGCAAGACTCATTTTTGTCAACGAACAAGAATGCTCAGAAAATTCAAACTATTTTTTTTTGCAACCATTTGCGACAAAACCTACAGACAAATTATTGGGACTAAACAGATTGCAATTCACTTACAAGCTCCGACCTTTTCAATGAATTAATTCAAGAATGTTCTACGAAAGGTTCTAAACAGGTGGTAAAAGTAATTACTTTAACATTCAATAGCGTTTTTAAACAACGAGTTTTGTAGCTATGGTTATTTCTCCAGCTTTTTGTCTGCGCTAGATTGGGTATTTTAAAACAAACCGATACCGTCGGGTATCTGACTTAAAGCCTTTGTAAAGGTACGTTCAGAAATGTTGCCTACTTGTAAAGCGAACGGTTTAAATCTGTCGTTTTCGTTCATTGTAAATATATAAATGGTGAGCAGCAATTAACGTACATGTGATTGTTATGATCAGGTGCCGAATCTGACAAGTGCGATGGGAAAGATGTCTGTACAGCCATTAAGACTTTAGGAATGAAGTTGGAAGCGAAGTTGGAAAATCTCTACGCTATGGTTGAAAACATCTCAATGTCGCTGCAGCCCCCGCCAGGTAAACTTAGAGTAATAGATCTCATTGGCTCTTCGGTCTATAGTTTCTTTGTTCTTTTCGTCTAACGAATGCTTCATATGAGTTCAATTATCTTTAGTTGCAGCCTCTTCTTGCAAGGAACTGTATGACAACGGGTAAGTTAACAGTTTAAATGTTACTCCCGTTTTACTGACTTTTACTTTGCTTGTGATAAGGTCTAAGAGACTTACGTAGTTTGGAGGCACTGAGAAGCTTCCCTATGTTGGTAGCGAGAATACATATGTTGCGGCTAGAAGCCACTGATAAGTTGGTTATGGGCGCAGTGTTTTGTCGTTGCAGTCAATACAATAAAGGCCGAGATCCGATCATAGATTGTTGAAAAATAACGATTTGCCTTAAACCTCTCCAAGGATACCTTTCACTGACTTCGAATTGATAAGCAATGAAACACAGTAGCTTTGTATGATAGAAACTGAAATATCTTAATTGCACTCATCAGTTTACGAGAAAATAGAGCCTACATGCTGCCGATTGACAGTGGAAAAATCCCTGTGTATTGTCACATGACAAGCGACGTTGGCGAATGCGGAGGTGGAGGATGGACACTGGTCATGAAAATTGATGGCTCCAAGGTATGACAAAGATAAAATGACGATTCTGGTTGATACAAGCCTATTCCGCGGCCGTGTCGGATCACAGTATCACACGGTGCTGTATAAAGAAGCGATCGTGGAATCGGCTGTGTTAAATGCTCATTTTCAGCGTAATGCGCGAAGATTTTCGAGGAAGAGACATTTGTGTGGGTGCAAGGATCATAGAGCCATAACTGTGGGCGAAAAAATTTCCGATCGGATGGATTTTCTGGACGCAAACCGCCTCCGAGTTGACAACGGTCGAAATCCGAGTGTGCTGCCTTGACTCCGTCTTATGAAGGGAAGAACAGTAGTGGCATAAAACGCCCAAAACAGCGAAACTAACGAAAAAGCACAACGGACACACAAAAGGTAGGTTTGTTTTAATCATCTTACTTAAAATATGTGGATATTTCAAAGCATTTAGCGTTGTAAATCAACGATATTTTATTCCCCATACAAAGTCTTATAACGCGCTCAAATTCTCAACGGTTCTCGCGTAACCTAACACCGCGTTAGATGAAAGGTCACGTTCCAACTCGCACAGCCGTAACGCTTATATGAATAAATATATAATAATTCTTCGCTTTCTCTAAACGTGAGCTTGGGACGCCTGTGGTAGAAGAAGGCGAAAAAGCTACAAAATACTTTTTACCTCATGGTATGTATTTCATACCATGAGGTTTAGTGATTGGTGGGTTTGTCACTCCATTCCCGTAAACAATTAATTTGTGCATTAAAGCCACATTAAGCGTGAATTAAACACGTTTCCCCCTGTCTCCCCTACTAGGTTTGGTTTTGTCCACATAGTCGAGCCATTGTCATATGTTCATATATGTGGGGGGGGGGGGGGGGAGGGGCTGGGACAAAGGTGATAGTACATGTTTACAAAATGGCGTCTGTCGTGTCGAGTCCAATGCAAAAATTGTACAGGCGGGTTTTCATTCCTTTCGCTCCATCTTGGATCAAATACACTTTTGAAGGCCTCACGAACGAACAGGAAATGTGCTCAAGAATTCTCGAGTGGAAAGAAATGGGTTTTAAAGTCTTAAAAGGGACGATGTCTTCAAGATACATTTGGAGGACGATCAGCCGCTGCTGTCTGGGGAAAAAGGTAAGCCGTCCTCCTACTTCATTTTTATTTTTAGTTTTGTAAAAAACTTGCAGGACGTATGATCTAAAATTAAATGCGCTTTTAATAATTTGCAATTCGCTCGGAAGCTGTTCGGATTTAATGTCACATGGTTTTCAAATGTTGTCGCGCGAGATTTTGTATTGAGCTGAAAGTGTCTTTGCAGAGTTGGCTCCAATCAGTCAGTGTGTCGAAGTGTCAGGGCCATGGACGTAGTTTGCGCAGAAAATGCTCATGATAAGTCTCCACTATATTCAGGGTCAGAAGCATTATCGAAACCCTCCACTGGAGAAGAGCTTTTGAGTTCTCCTCTAGCTGGGACATACCACAAACGGGGAAAGCGAGACAGCATAGAGACTGACCTAAACTGCCAAACAAAAAATATACGACAAAAAGCAAATACCGTAAGAAATATTAAATATCAAACAACAAACAAATGCCAGACAGATGATCTGTTACCTGAATGCCATCTGAAATTCATTAAATCCTAAAATACCCGGCCAGTTTGTAAATGCATTTATTGGAGAGAAGCGGGAAAATCAAAATAAAATAGCAGTTCAGTTGTCAAGTAATTGGCAGACTGAGTACAGAAACACACATAAAACGAAATCCTAGAGCTACTATTGCCTCCCATCCTCAGAATAAGATGTGATAGAGAACCCTCCAGAATTTCTTACAAAATGGTTACCAGACTTCCTTATGGAAAAAAGTCACTGAAATTATATGTAAAGAATTATGTCCCAAAATCATCAAAGCTGAAGGCTATGTTGTGTGGATACCATTGGTATTATTTCTTAGAGTGATATAGAAGTTCAAAGCTCATTTTTTTCTCAAAGAAGTGTGTCATAAAGTTTAAGCTTGTGTATTTTTTGAACAAGGACTTCAAGGCATAAGAACTAGCCTTGTTTTGTATGATTGCTGAAGGTACATTGTAATATTATCAGAAAATTAAGGCAGCTCCAAATGAAAGCTTAACAGCTTTCGAGCAGAATCATATCATTGAGTGGATATATGGAGTCAAATTCTTGTCGTATAAATGAGTATTGAAAATCAGTACCCTTTATATCACCCACAAATTCTGTTTGCTTATTAGAATTCAGATTGTCTCAGTTAGGCAGAACTGCACTTGATGTTGGAGGTGGTGGTGATTGCATTTTTGGGCCTGTGTTACATCAACTCTATGGAAATCCTAATAGTCATTTCTATTTGCGCAGTATTGGCATTCAGTATTTAGTGAATCACCCTAAACTATAGGCCATTTTGCTGATGCAAACATTTCCTAGTCCCATTCCCTTGTGGGGGCAAGAAATGATCACTCTGCTAAAAATGGCCTCATTAATTCATTAAATAGAATAGACAAGGGACTGGAGCTAGCATTAGCAGAATGGTGTAATTCTTGGCAAGGTTATTTGGAAAGAATGTCATGTCAAGGAACATTAACATGGGCTGTTGTGCTACATGTATCATAATTCAAGCTGTTGCCAGTTGCCTTAGTTTATCAATTCATATTGCTGAATCAAATCCCACTTTTTCTCAAGTTACTGTTGTTGAACCAGTGACTGTTACAAATGCCCTAAACATTAACACTGGACACCTAGATGGATTTTATTATGTTTCCATAGTAGAAACAAAACAATGGAGGTAAGAGACAACGGCAAACAAACAAAACCTGCAGATAAAAACAAACCAGTTAATGAGAGTGAAAAAGGTAAAGCTTACAGAAAAAATACACGAGAGAATATATGAAAGACAGAAGAGCTGATGATAACTTTAAAAACATGAGAATGAAAACTGAGTGCAAGGCAGCAACATTAATAGCAAACATCTAGGAACAAGAAGCACCTGTCTTTTATAAAAAAAGAAAATTGGACCCAGAAAATGTCAGACAAATTGAGGGACAGTCCTTCAGAAAATGAAAAGCAGAGAATCGGCAGTACATAAGGCGAATTAACAAACATTCGGTAAGAAAAAGACAAAAGGCTTTAGTTCTGGCAAGTGTAACGCAACTAACAAGAAGCAGTCATGAGTTGCAACCACAAGTAAACAATTGATGCAATTTCTATGATAAATTTGTTTCCCAAAAACATTGCATGTGGCCCAGAATATGTACATGTATGCACTTCTTGTGACCAATTGTGGTACAAGTGCTCTGCAGTGAAATGTAATCCAAACAAATAAAAGGCATGTTCACCAGACATTGTTGAGTCCAGTCTTACTGGTTTTAAAAGTGTCGATGACACTAAATGGATCTGCATAAATTACAAATCAAGTCTAAAAAAGGCAGGTTACCCA
>JAHPZR010007060.1:0-40796 GCA_019787425.1 Platygyra sinensis | reverse complement strand
AACTGATATGAGGTCACAAGTACCCTTAAAGTAGAACCCAACAGGAGTGAAGAACACTTTCGAGTCACGCTATTTGGCAACTTTATAAAAAGCTATAAGGTGCCTTCACATCAATTGAATTCCAAAACTAATGACCTAGTTTTGTTATCGAAGACTATTTCAAGGTACTGAAACTGTTTCCTGTCGCCTGTCGTTGTTGGAAAAAATTCATATCTTGTTTTCATGCTTTCGGTTAACAAAATAGCTTCACTTTGTAATAGTTATTGTTCTTGTTTAGCTGCATTTTGTGTAATGATTGTTTCTTCCTTACACTTACATATTTATTTTAATAATGTTTCTATGTAATTTGCACGCTCTGATTGATGGTTTATCACAGAACAGATGCACATTGATGATGGTCAGCTGGCTTTCAACTTTTTGCTTTGGAATTTTGCCAGTGATGGCCCAAATTAAACGTTCCCTGTGACTCAGTCATACACAATGGAAATGAGCTATTTGTTTGCAGTTAACATGACCATTGTTAACAACAATAGTGTTAAAACAAGTTTTGCTAGATTCCTACAGACAAAAAACACATTACCAAAGCAGAAATTACACTACACGTAACACAATGACAGAAAACACCTATTGAACTGTCTCTGTTTATAAGGAGGAGCTTTTTGTCAGTTTAGGCAATCTTGCTGCAAGTGGCTGCCAGCATTAAATTACTGTAGCTCCTTTCAAATGCAGCTAATCAAACTATTTGAATAATTTTAACAAGGATTGTGATTGGCTTACTTTAGCATGCTTTATCAGAGAACAGTTTGGTTTGAAAATGCTGCCAAAGTTCTGAAAAAAGTAATAGATTCTTTATCATAAATCAAGTATAGAAGTATTGTTTGCGCTCTTCTGTCAAGCACTTAGGAAGCGGTAGAGCCACCTACACTTCCTTTGTGCTCTACCACTTCCTGTGTGGTCTACATCAGAACAGAGCACAGTTGAGGCTTCTTGTTTTGTTAATAATTTTTGTTAAGTTACTTTTGCTTTATATTTTAATACACATGATCTTAATTTTTATGTTATCCACTAGATAGCTGCTTAATTTTTTAGTCTTATGGTTGTTATAGGCAGCCAATACCTTATTATTATTATTATTATTATTATTATTATTATTATTATTATTATTATTATTATTATTATTATTATTATTTATAAGCTCAAGTTATTGTTAAGTATTCTTCTTTCCTTTTCTGTTGGTATAGATAAATATTGTTGATGTTGTCATTATACTGCTACCCAGCTTTTTATAAAATTGTTTGGTCTCCATTACTACTGTCACACTTTCACACAGGACTATGTAAACTTGCACCAGAAGTTTTTTCATGTGTATTGTCTTCCTTTGATATAACTGTAGATTGCGAGCAGGGAATCAATAATTTTGTTTACCCGTAACAGATTATTTTTGCCTTCTATTACAGAACAACAAAGCCTGAAAAGACGACTTTTCATCTGCTGCACCTGTCCCTGTTCAGGGAATACCTGGATTGGGAATTTAGTGAACTAAAGGTGACTTAAAATCTGTGGATTGTCCCTTGGGTACTACTGGTACAGCAAACCATATTGTTTTTTTCTCCAAGTTGTCAACAGGGCAAGTATGCCAGGTGATATACTTGCCCTGGCAACATTTTGCTTGGCTGTTCACATGCCATTGGATGCATTTTGTGATCGATACAATAAGGTGGAACAACATTTTAGTTTCATATATAATCAGAGTGATAATCAAAAGAATTATTCTTCTTATTGAGAATTAGAAAAGAAAAGAAAGCCGTTTATCAAATATATTTTCATCAGCAAGGCTGGAGATGTCCATGGCCGATGGTTTTTCAGTTTCTGAATCACAGTAATGATATGACACCCAAACTGGAAACAACTGCTACAGTGAAATTGTAGGGGTTTTAACTGAACACCACATAAATAGCAAAGTTTTCTTTTTATTATTTTCACATTACAAGTCCCCCAAACATCATGTTCGTATATGCAGCTGTTGGCAGACGCAGAAAAACCAGGTACAGAGGAGAGATGAAAGGCATATCCACCTCATGTCAAATTTTAAGTGTTATTTATCTTCTCCTCTGGCACTTATTTGCCTCAATCTTGGTAAATAAAATACAAATTATATTTTAAAAGCTGAAGCGGACTTCTTTCACGTGTTATTATGTGGATGTGGTTTTTCTTTTTCAAGTGAAATGAATATCTCTGAGCTTCCATGTGTCAAAATTAAAAATTTATTTTATGTCTTTGTAAATGAAATGAGCATCTCTGTAGTCATGCATTTTTGTGAAATCAACATATAACTGTTAATTGAAAGAATCCTTCCTTGAGGTTGCCTTTTGATGTTAAATGTGCATTTTTTGAAAGTGAAATCAACATCTCTGAGCTTTGCTGTTGATGTGAAATCAAGTGAATTAAATGGCCATCTCTGCAGTCACACATTTCATGAAATCAACATTCACTGGTAGCTGTGGCCTATTGACCTGAAATCATCAAGATGTTAGTGTTTTTAAGTGACATCCAATTCTTTGAGCTTTTGCATTTTGCAAGTTAAGTCATTTTTTTGGCACTTCTAATGAAACCAAGACCTCTTCTACTGCCATGAAGACTGAAAGGAATGTTTTGCTTTTCTTGCTCGTATTTGGTTTCCTGAAGTGTTAACATTACTAAATGCATATAAACTCAAACAAAATGTTCAAAACAACCAATGCGATGATGCCACATTTTGTGGATGCAGATGCAGTACAGAATGAGAATTGGTCTTGCAATGATTTCATTCACATGTTATCCAAGATAGTGAACCATAAATTATGACAATTTTAAGAAAGCTGCAAATCTTTGTCTCTTTTCTGCAAGTTTCAAATGGACAACAAGTGGTCAGTATGCAGGGAACTGAACAAATTTTTAGAATTTTTTTTCTAGTAGAGTTAAACTAAACTCATCCAGCGAATGAATTTCTGTATCATTTTGGTTGTCCCTATGATTTAGTTTTCAAGGACGACCCGATGACTGCAATTACAGTATGGATCCCTACAGTATGTAGTGACTAAATTTACAAGTTATTGCCATAGTATGTACTTCAGAAATAATGAATCGGCAGTATATAAAACCACTGCAAATTACAATTATAGACTGTTGGTGGCATCTGGCACAATTTTGATCCTAGATCACTAAGACCATTGCAATTTTGTACATTGTACATTTTGAGGACTGTAAACTGTCTACCATTACCTCAAATAAGACCTTCTTTTGTCTACTTTCAAGCCAAACAGTCATAGTGAGGTACATTCTTAGTTCTGGGATTTTGGTCTGATCTGTGTTGATATGTAGTAAGATTTTGAGCATATAGTACATTAATTTTTAACTAATCAACACTCAATTTTTGTCATTTACACCTGTTCACTACTTCTCTTAAAGCTTCAATCTGTCTTGGCTTCTCTATTCCACTTATTGAAAATAATGTCTTTATGAACTTTTCTTTTACATTTTTCCACTTCTTTAAGACACAAGTAATACATAGCACTAAAACATTTCTGTGATCATTCTGTGACCCAAGGGACATGTCAACCTTGTTTTATAGACACTGCAGGTCATCTGCACATTGTAGATTTTTAATGTTTCCTGATTACACGTATTTGGTTTGGAAACCACTGCATTGTGAATTTCATGCTTATGGCAGTCTGTGCCATACCAGTAAAGCTCAGATCACAGATAGTCAAAGTAAGTTACAGATGTTTACACTATTTTCTAGCTGCAATATTGGTGCACAAACATGGTGGCTCCATACTGGCTCTGTGAAGTTTTGCAAAATACTTTGACAAATAAATTATCTGAATTTTGGGAAAACACAGAGCCCTCTTTACTTATCTCCTTTAACATAACAATCTGTTGATGTTGATAGTTTTTGAGTTATTTTTTCATTGCGTGACAGTGAAAACTTGGCTTGGATCAGTTTGCAAGGCAGGGTGTTCTAAGACTGTTTTGTATGATTCAACCCTTTAGAAAACTCAGTTAAAGAAATTCGAGAACTTTTGGTTCCAAATGTAATGTTGTGTTTGATGAAAAACTTTTGTACTGAATTCTGTCTCATTTCTGCATTGTTTGTTTGTTGGAAAAACTGGCCATTCAGTTGTAAGTTCTTTATTTTTCTAATAAGTATTTACAAATTGGACACAGGAAGCTGATACCAATCTAGGTGGTTCATGTCTTAACTACAGAGTAGTCCCTCTTTCGCTTAGTCCATCGAGTGAGACGCGAAAGAAACCTGTGAGAAAAGAATGGCCGTGCGAGATCCAGGGGGCGAGAAGCATGCAAAAAGATGGACTGCCGTCTAAGTTCAAGAGTTTGCCCTTTCACAGCCGAGTAATTTTTCAGTGTGAATTTTTAATCTTATTAATCGTATCCAATAGAATTTGTTATCTCAACAGCTTGTCATTGACGACTGCTGTTGACAACCTTGGGAGATGTCTAGACAACTTAATTCACTTGAATGTCAACTACAGGTCACTTGATAATATCAAGCTCATTCCAAAGCCCATTGGCAGAATTGCGTGGACATTACGGCCTGGGAGAAGTGATTCCAAAACTGCGATTTGCTCCAGTTTCAAAGAATCTATTTTAGGAATTCAAGGCAAACAGTCCTGTAAGACGTCAAACATCCAGTAATTACTGACACCATGTATCTTGAGTGTTGACGACTTGATGACATATGGTTGTCAGTGCTCCAGCATTATCCAAACATATTTTTACGTTGTGAGAGCAATGCACAATTGAAACTCTTAAGCTTAGACAGTAGTCCCTCTTTTCGCGTGCTTCTTGCCCCCAGGATCTTGCACAGTCATTTTTTTCTTGCTGGTTTTTTCAGCATCTTGCTAGATGAACTAAGTGCAAGAAGGACTACTTGTAGTCTGTCTTAACTAAAGAGAGTATGTAGACAAGTTTACAGAAATCAGGAAGTTAGATGAACTAATATACAGTGAATTTTTGAAATCAGTGCCCGTGATGTCATAACTGCAGATTATACAATAATAATGTCAAGGACATTCATAAGGTCATGGGTAATCATGTCATGTGTGACCGCCGTGCATGATTTCTAAGGGTAATCATGTCAAGTTTGCATGCTTTGTGTTGCTTGCCGTCAGTGAACAGTTAAAAACATGACTTCAATTTTTTTTTTCGTTCAGTGTATAATAAAACAATTATTAGATTCGGTTTTTGTGATATTGGTAAGTGTTATCAGCATCGGCCTTCGGCTTCGGCTGATAACCCTCACCTCAACCTTGATTATTCTGGAAAATACAATAAAAGTTTAAGAACACTTGACCTTTTGAATGATGTTTTGTATATCAAGATAAGAGTCTTTTGAAGTCAGAATATCAAAAAGTGCTCTTTTAATTTCTCTTTCAAAGTCATCTTTTGAAAGATTTTTTAATGTAAGAGGCATCTTATTCCAAATTGTTGTTTCAAGCCAGGTTTCAGAGCCTGTGTTTGGGGTTATACTAGTAAGGCAATTACTTTTCTTTCGTTGGAAACAGCCAATATAACTGTCGAATCATTGAATTTATTTTCAGTACAAGTTTAGTTCATTGAAATAAGTTTGTTGTGTAATGTTGTTCATACCAGTTCATACCTCAAAAATTTTTTGCTCCATTTTTCGCTACCTCAAATTTCAATCTGTTTACCTTGAAAATTTACTTCTTTTTATTTTTGAGGAAGATCATGAATTTTTCATTAGAACGCTTCAAAACATCTTTCACAATTTCAACAGCATTTCCTGGGAAATTTGCCCAATGAAATTTTGATGAATTTTGTTTGCATTAATTTTGCACAATACTGATGAATTATTCATAAATGGCTTACAGTCACCTGCTTTGATTGATGAACACTGCAGGCTCAAATAATTTGCACAGTTGTCTAAAGGTTCAAATTGCTGTGGTTTTCTGCTGGATATCATTTAGGCTCAATTACCAGATGCTATTAAGGAAAGGAGCAGATATTGACCCTAGAAATCACATGCAATTTGGTCATCAAATTAATTGTTTTACTAACTTTATTTTATTGTAAGAAATCACTCAATTTTCTCAGCAAATGACTTTTTTTAATTTATCACACAGGAGAAACTTCCCTTTCCTTATGATCTTGAGAGAATCATAGATGACTGGATTCTTATGGGATTTCTTGTTGGGAATGATTTCATCCCACACCTGCCAAATCTACACATTAACCATGTGAGTAAGCAGTTAACTTTAATGCGTCTTCACTAGAGTAAAATTTATATTTTTCACTTATGATATGTTGCTGATGTAATATATCAAACACAGGAGACAGTGTTTCATCGGGATATCCAAACATTGAGAAGAGGGCTGAAAATACGACACGCAGCAGAGTATTTTTGATGAAATTCAAGGTGTTTGGATAGCCTATGAAACACTCTCTCAAGTGTTTGATATATCTTCTCAATCGAAACAAAAACTAAGGAGTAAACAGAGAAGTAAAATTGTCAAAATCTATGCTAATCTAGACCAGGTATCCAAACTTCCTTCACAGTTGTGATTTTCTTTGTTTTAACATGATCTCGTAAACATGTAGCTTGGTCTCTGGCAAAAAAAGGAAAAATGATGTCTGGCTCAATGAGATCTTAGCCGGGAGACTATTAGTTGTATCATTTTTACTTGCATGATTGATACTGACATCTAGCATGTGCTACTGAGTCTGTAATAAAGTGTAGTAAGCCACCTTAAAGTTGTAAGTATGAGCACAATGGGAGGATTGCATTGGAATTTCACATAGGATACCCCACCTCTCTTAAATATTAGTTTTTGGAGGCAAAATTTGTTTTCTCTACCGATGAATTTCCTTAACCCATTAACGCCTGAATGAAACTGCCTATGACCCATGCTTAATTTTCTGGCGTTTTTTGAATATTCCAGAGCGAGTGAAAGCACAAAAACAAACCATAAAATTATGTGCAGTAACCACAGACAAAAGTTCAGGTCTCAAAATGTCATTTATTCAAGGGCAAATAAATGAAGGGCCAAAATATTCAAAAACATTAACAAAAAGATCTCAACATGATGTGTACAACTGATAAGAAAGTAAGAAATTATATTATTTCGTTACCGTGCGACAAAAATAATGTCCGACAAGAAAATTGAATATGCAAAAATGAGTTAACTTTTGACTTCAAAGGACAAAACGAAACCAAACACAACAGAATTTCCTTTCTTGTACTATCTGGGTTGACATGAGAAAACAACAGAAAATAAAAGCAAAGAAAACAAGAAATCGAAAAATTTCTTCACCGTGCAAAGAAATTCCATTACGGTCAAAGAGAGATGGAAGTTGTAAATCAAAAAGACCAAAAGAAAACAAGCCAATCATTTAGAGATCAATTGCATTTCAACTGTGTTAAATTAGTGCCCATCTTTTTTTTTTGAGTTATTTTTTGGAAAAATTACCTCTTAGTGGGCACATCAGGTATGTTATGGACGGGTGGATCAGTGAGGGGTGTATGTATGTCACACCAATCAAATTGGATCTACTATTAAACACCAATCAAATTTCTTGTTATAAAGGTAAATGGTATGTGAGAAGATTTGATCCCGATACAGTTGAAAAGGGTCATACATTGCGTTTATTCTTTTGTAAAAGAGGAGGAAGTATTCATACAGTATATTGGGTTTACCTCAACATTTTCTGTGGGTAAGGCTAAGGATTTTGTGGGCGGGTTTGATAGTCTTAAGCAATTGGATAATCAGTCAAAGAAACATAGTGTTTGGGATAAAACTGCGAGCAGGGGGATGAAATGCGAGCATTTCCCATTATATAAGGTTTTGAATTAAATGAGTGTTAGCCACTCTACTACTAATGTTGATGTGGTTTCTATGATAGAAACAATTGTATTTAAGGGGGCGCAATGCACTAGTGGGAATGTGGAGAGATTGTGACCCGTTTCGAATCGTTTGTGTGTTGAAGTGAAAAATAAATATTGCTGCAGAGTCGAGGGCGAGTCGTTAATTTCAGCATCCATTGATCAGTTTCAGTGATAAGTTTCAAGAGAAAAACGAAGAGACTACAATTAATTTTGTCAGCAGAACAAAAAGAAATTATTCTGTGATGATTTTACATTTATAATGGTTTTTGTTTACTATGGAGATGAGAAGATACGTTAAGTTATAAATGAAACTTAACTTGTCTCGTCAATGTTATCAGGATTTTCGCTTTATCGCATTAAAAGCCAGCATGAATTTTAGTAGAAGAAAAAGAAAATTTCTTGTTTAAGATAACTTAAGTGAGGTATATGAAGTCTTGGGAGTTCTATGATTGTATTAAGTACAGGGACTTTGGTGCTTGAATAACAAAGACTTGAGTGTATGTTGCCGGTTTGTGATTTTTAGTCCAGTTTGGAGGGGATTGTGACAGTTACAAAATATACATTGGGTTGTTTCAGTGTAAAGGTGGCTTGTTACGAACAAGAGGAGTTTTGCGTTTTGAAGTAGTTCAGGAGTCAGTAGTAAACAAATGGGAAGAGATATTTTATTTCAGGTTACAAAGGGTAACTTGATACTTTTGTTTTTCACAACGAGTAAATTCAATTAGAGGTCACGAATCGTTGCTTCTAGTTCAAAGGACATATTTTAGAGGAGACGAGACTATTTAGATTTGAAACAGTTTTGACATTTACAAAGTAAGTGGAAGTGACAATTGTTTTGTTCTTGTATGCAAATGTAGCGAGAAATTTTTATTTTTAAATGTAGTTACAAAGGGTAATTTGACACCTCAAACACAAGATCAGGTTTCAAGATTTTGTCTACATGTATTTTAAGTTCAATAAATGAACAGCCAAAATATTAAAGAAATATCAACAAAAGGAACTCACTTGATGTGTATAACTTGTAAGAAAACAAGAAATTATATTTTTTCTTTGCCGCGTGACAAACTGCGAGAGGACTCCGTTCACCTTGATCTTCCATTCTGAGGCCATCTAAACATCTATTTATGTTTTCCCTTTCAATTTTAATTGCCAAAGAAGTAATTTGTCTGTTTTAGGAATGGAAACAAGACCCTAGAAGTTTGTAGATTTGGGCCACAACGTGCCAGGATTACCTGCACTTTTCGAGCACATGATTTTAAGACAAAAACCTGTCTTTCTAGGACCCCTAAAGTCTTCTAAAAATATGCTCAGAAAGGCCTTTCCCATTGGTTTATTTATCCTTATAACAATAGAACAATAGGAGAACCAAAATGTCTTCAGGGAGGGTAGGAAAGGCAATTGTTCTCATGTGCTTTTTAATGGCCGTTTACTGCAGGCACAGGAAATTGAAGGTGGGTTTTCACACGGCCGGTTAAGGCTAGCATAGGAGTCAATGGGTTAAAAGCAAAAAATACTTCCAAAATTTGCAGACATGCTTGGCTGAATTTTTACTGATGGAGTAATAATGTACATTACCATTTTTTATCATATCTGCTTTTAATATGTGATCTGTCGTCAAAACTTGCTTGGAAGTGCTCCGATCTTCATGTTTTCGTGGCGATTGTAGGAAGAAAAACATCTTCACCAGAAAGGTTTGAAGACTTTCTGTTCCTTGATTTCTGTTCTGAGGCCACCTAAACATTGATTTGAATTTTTTCTTTCTATTTTAAACCTTGGAAGTTTAAGATTTGGCCTGCAACACACCATGATTACCTGCACTTTTCAAGTGCACGATTTTAAGAAAAATGTCTTTCTAGGACCCCTAAAGTCTTCTAAAAATAATTATCCTCAGAAAGTCCATTCTGATTGGTTTATTTGTCCTAAAGACAATAACAGAACCAAAGAGTCTTCAGGGAGGGTAGGAAAGTCAATTGTCTCTGCATTTTTTGGGTGGTTATGGGCAGTACAGGGAAATGGAGGGGTTTTTTGCACAGGCAGTTACGGACGGCACAGGTGTCGATGGGTTAACTATGATGTCCATGTACCCCTACATTGGACACCTTCATCCCATGGAGAACTTAATTTTAATAGGTTAAAGAAAATGCTGTAAGTACTCCAGGCAGTCTTGTATCACTGATCACTTGCAGTTCTTGCCCAAGAAAAAATCCTGAGTTATGGCCCATTTGCCAAGCATTGTTTTGTCAAATTTTGGAAAGGAAGAACTGATTTTAGACATATAAAACACATCTTGCATTGGCTCCCATGTTTTCCCATTCATTATTTGATGAGACCCTTAAGCTTCCCAACTTGCATTGCAATCATGTTCTTTAATCCATTGACTTATGACCTGCCTGTAACTAGCCATGACAAGCCTTAGCCTTTGTTCCACTTTTGGTATCAACACCTTTTGCCAAAAGTGACATCATCCATACTCAACTTCTGCAAGAGGAAAGATCTTTTCATTGATACCAAGACCAAAGTGATTGGCTCAATGGAGCCTGAAATAAAACTATGCACAAAAATGCTCAAAAATTGGAGTGAAAAGCTCCAAACAAAATTTCCTGCCACTACATGTCGCTACTCTATGGAAGGAAGCCTAGTAGAAGGTCAATCACTGCAGCAAAAAGATAAGAAAAGGAGAAAAAGGAAGGCTTAAAATCTCAAAATTTGATTTGTGCCCATGCCTGGGTAAAAAACTTCTTTGTTTTAGTGCTATTGTTATTTAGATATTTATGAGATTGTAAAGCGATACAGAGCTTTTGTATATACCGATATAGAAATAAAGTCATTATTATTATTATTATTATTATTATTATTATTATTATTATTATTATTATTATATTATTATTATTAAAAGAAATGATTTAGAAATACATGAAACAAGAAAAAAGTTCGAGGGACACCGTCAAAAGGCGTCATCAATCTGCAAGCATTACTACAAAGAACATAACACTGCTGTTCCTAACAATTTCTTAGCACGCTTCAATGTAATCAAGAAATGCATGAACAAATTTGACTACCTTGATAATGAAATGCTGTATATTCAAGAGCTTAAACCAACATTGAATATGCAGTCCGATTCTCTTCGTGCTAAAGTATTTAAGTAATTAGCTTGCCGCTATGTTATGCAAATTCGCTTCAACTTAGCTTTTTTACAAACCGCTTTTTGTCATTAATTATGTAACCTTGATAATGGCACAAGATGCACCGAAACGTCGGTTCCTATCACTCATATTTCTTGTTTCATTATTATTATTATTATTATTATTATTATTATTATTATTATTATTATTATTATTATTATTATTATTATAAAATGCGATGCTAGTGAAAAGAAAGGCATGTTGTCATGTTGCAAATGCTCTTTTGAATCGATTGGAGGTAAAATATGAAAATTTTCAAAATGTTCTTTCTTGTTCTTACCACATTTTGGTGTCATCTGTGATCTATTACTGAATAGACTCACAGCAACATGGAATCTATTTGTTAATTATACATTTTTCACCATTATGTTCTGCTGTAGGTTATAGTTTGTGCACGCAGGTTAGAATAGGCCATTTCCGAATTACCTTTAGCCTCTTTTTCAAACCGAGTCTTGGTGCTCATCCTTTCATATGAAAATGAGTTTAATTTGCATGTGATTGAAAACTCATTTTCATATGAAAAGATGAGCACCAAGACTCGGTTTGAAAAAGAGGCTAAAGGTAATTCGGAAATGGCCTATTACATGTAGGTTTGAAATTAGCCACCATTGTGTTGTCAACTTAAATTTGACTAATTTAATTTGCATTATTTTTGCTTCAGTACTGCACCACACTTTTTGTATGTCAGTTTCTCAGCTGCATGTAGAGTGTGCCATGTTACCTGTTACAAGACAGTCCTACAAAAATACACGCATTGATTGGTTAAAAATTGTTTCCTATAACTCAATAGAAACACAACTACAGTGTAGCATGAGCTGTTGATATAATATCACATGAGCAAAGAGAATTTACATGTTGATGATCTAAGTTAACTAGTTCTTTTTCTTTTTTGTCGTGCTGTCTTTTTGGAAGAAATGTGACCTCCCACATGAAAACGTACACTAATTGTTTTCTGTTTTTGAATGGAAATCTGTTCACAAGCCATTTCATCAGTTCAGTAAAAATGTGCCACAGTTTGAACAGCTTTACACCTTATGTGATCCATTAAAAAACAAAGTCAGTCCGTTCGAATGGCTGTGTCATCTGTTCGCAAAAATGCCCAATTGTTTGAATGACCAGTGCACCCATTCAAAAAAAATTAATTTGCATCCATTGTAGCGGTTTGGTCATCCATTCACAAAAAATCATCTATCCATTTGAAAGGCTTGCGCCATCCTTCTCAAAAATGTGCATCCATTTGAACAGCTGTGGCACCAATTCAGAAAAGTTTGCATCTGTTTGAATGACTTGGTCATCCCTTCAGAAAAATTATTAAAATTATCTCTCCATTCAAATCTTCAATCAGTTGGAACCATTCATTCAAGTGCCTTGGATCGTAATTAATTTTATGCTGTTCAGATGCCCTTATGGCCAGTCGTTTCAAAACAAAGACACAAAATGGTAGTTTGCAAAATCTTGTCCTAACCATGCTTCATTACTTTCTTGCTGTAACGTAACATTGATCTCTAGCCAAGCGTGAAATCCAGAACCAACCAGAAAAAGTTAATTTTATAACGTAAATAACACTGAAGAAAGTCTTGCATAGCGACAAATACTTGCTGCAATTGTTGAGTGGAAAACATGTTTCTCTGATCCTATGACAACTACTAAGAAACTATTGGTGGAAGTGGCAATTAACTTGTTTAATGACCCCTTGCCAGAATCACAGGAAACAGTCTAACAAGCAATTAAAAATTAAAGCATGGCCAGGATGAGACATATTCAAAAGGTAAAAATGCTCGCTGGTAAAAAAATTTTTTAAAAAGTGAGCTTAAAATCATGAGCTTTCAGCTATCAGTCTACAGCCTTGGACGGTTAAAAATGGAATGCGCACTGGTAAAATATATGCAAGAAAAGGAAAAATAAAACAATAAGAAGAACAAAAGCAAAGTATAACTGTGTATTTTTAGGTGACTATTGTTTAAAAAGAATACTATACTGGTATGGAATTGGCTTAGAATTATTGCAGCATGCTTGGTAGCAGAGGTGTGCCAGGCCTCCAGTGTTTTTCTAATGTGGAAAGAGCCTTTGTCAATGACAATAGAATTATCAAAATCTATGTGATTGTCTAATGACCATGCATGTTTCGCAACATTTGACCATGCGTGTTTTGCAACATTTGTAACTTTTGAGTAAGTCTAAACAAGTGTTTGCATTTCCTCTACAAAACATGGTGAACTGGAAGTATTAAGGCTTTTTTTGTTGTTAAGGTGAGCATTTTAGCAAGTGGTTTGTGTAGTCAATCATTAACAATCAGCTTTTATTCTTTGAGATAATTTATAAATATTTATTACCAAAACATGAGCCGTTCTAGCATTAATGATATCTGCTGGTTTGATTCATGGGTGGTCACGACAATCCCTCCTCCCATGCATGACCATCCGTTGTAAATTAATTACTCAAGCTGTTTCAGCCATTCAGGGCTATGGTTCTAAATATCTTTTAGTTGTTCAGCCGTAGTTACCGTTTAGCTGTTCAGGACCCTCTGTTTGAAATTTTAGTTGAGCCGTTTAGCCATTCAGGTCTAGCATTTGAAAGCCGTTCAGCCATCATGATTACCATCCGTTTGCAATTTTACGCTAGCCGTTCAGCCATCATGCCAATCTGTTCCGAATAAATTATCAGTTTTTCAGCTGTTCGTTTTTCATCAGTTTTCAAAATGGTCTTTCATAAGCCAATTTCTTCTTTCTTTCTTGTACCTCGGACACCGGCTGTGTGTTTTCACCCGTATTTACCAAAGGCTTGTCTTTGGTAAAGAAATCATCAATGGACATTTGCTAGCTGTAATTGTCGAGCAATATACAACATGCAACACGGTCAACAGGACTTGCATGTAAAGAGCTATATTTGAATCCTGTGGTACAAGAACTATCAAAGGAGAAATAAAACACTGTATAGCTGCAAGAAACATAAGAACTTCTCTAGACAAGTGAATACATGTAGCTTTCTCGAAGTAAAGCTACAGCATCTCTGATAAAAAAAACGTACAAGGGGCAAATACCGTATGATAGCAGTGATAATAATCTACCTACTGTACAAACAGTTCTAATCACAGCCAGGGCCCGGCACCACAATATAGAATGCTGGGCACGTTCTTGCAATAGAAATGAGCCAAAACAATGCACTAACACATGGCAAATTACAGAGGTGTCAAAATTCGACTAAGCAACATGCAGATAACAGAGGAAATCATGCAGACCTATGACCTCAAAAAAATTTGCCATAGCACGATCCAACGGCTCTACTTAAAATTCCTCCTTATAACACAACATGAAGTGCCCTTCATAAACACGAGTCAAGGGACCAAAATGTCGAGTGACCCAACAGAGAACGGCAAATGCGCAAATGTCATGAACTGTAGAAGTCGTGTAGGCTAGTCAACCCCATTTTACACTTATAACAAAAGAACCATCAATCAAACAGCTGTCAAAGGCAGCAAATCAAAAAGATCAAACTTCCACTGCAGTCTCTTCCCTTTTCCGTTTTCTCTGCGCCCGCACTTCTCGCAGCTCATGGCTTGCTACTTGATAGCTCTAATAAACGCAAGGCAAAGACTAGGAAAATAAAGAGACTGCTCGCAGTCTGCATTTGTGATTTCTCATGTGAAAATGTACCCTAACGGCTTTTGGTAAATGGGTGAAACACACAGCTGTCGAACAAGAAAGAAATGGCTTATGAAGCCATTTGAAACTGATGAAACGAACAGCTGAAAAACTGATAATTTATTCGGAAAAGATTGGCATGATGGCTGAACGGCTAGCGTAAAATTGCAAACGGATGGTAATCATGATGGCTGAACGGCTTTCAAATGCTAGACCTGAATGGCTCAAACGGCTCAACTAAAATTTCAAACAGAGGGTCCTGAACAGCTAAACGGTAACTACGGCTGAACAACTAAAAGATATTTAGAACCATAGCCCTGAATGGCTGAACAGCTTGAGTAATTAATTTACAACGGATGGTCATGCATGGGAGGAGGGATTGTCGTGACCACCCATGAAATCAAACCAGCAGATATCATTAATGCTAGAACGGCTCATGTTTTGGTAATAAATATTTATAAATTATCTCAAAGAAATAAAGCTGATTGTTAATGATTGACTACACAAACCACTTGCTAAATGCTCACCTTAACAACAAAAAAAGCCTTAATACTTCCAGTTCACATGTTTTGTAGAGGAAATGCAAACACTTGTTAGACTTACTCAAAAGTTACAAATGTTGCAAAACACGCATGGTCAAATGTTGCGAAAACATGCATGGTCATTAGACAATCACATAGATTTTGATAATTCTATTGTCATTGACAAAGGCTCTTTCCACATTAGGAAAAACACTGGAGGCCTGGCACACCTCTGCTACCAAGCATGCTGCAATAATTCTAAGCCAATTCCATACCAGTATAGTATTCTTTTTAAACAATAGTCACCTAAAAATACACAGTTATACTTTGCTTTTGTTCTTCTTATTGTTTTATTTTTCCTTTTCTTGCATATATTTTACCAGTGCGCATTCCATTTTTAACCGTCCAAGGCTGTAGACTGATAGCTGAAAGCTCATGATTTTAAGCTCACTTTTTAAAAAATTTTTTTACCAGCGAGCATTTTTACCTTTTGAATATGTCTCATCCTGGCCATGCTTTAATTTTTAATTGCTTGTTAGACTGTTTCCTGTGATTCTGGCAAGGGGTCATTAAACAAGTTAATTGCCACTTCCACCAATAGTTTCTTAGTAGTTGTCATAGGATCAGAGAAACATGTTTTCCACTCAACAATTGCAGCAAGTATTTGTCGCTATGCAAGACTTTCTTCAGTGTTATTTACGTTATAAAATTAACTTTTTCTGGTTGGTTCTGGATTTCACGCTTGGCTAGAGATCAATGTTACGTTACAGCAAGAAAGTAATGAAGCATGGTTAGGACAAGATTTTGCAAACTACCATTTTGTGTCTTTGTTTTGAAACGACTGGCCATAAGGGCATCTGAACAGCATAAAATTAATTACGATCCAAGGCACTTGAATGAATGGTTCCAACTGATTGAAGATTTGAATGGAGAGATAATTTTAATAATTTTTCTGAAGGGATGACCAAGTCATTCAAACAGATGCAAACTTTTCTGAATTGGTGCCACAGCTGTTCAAATGGATGCACATTTTTGAGAAGGATGGCGCAAGCCTTTCAAATGGATAGATGATTTTTTGTGAATGGATGACCAAACCGCTACAATGGATGCAAATTAATTTTTTTTGAATGGGTGCACTGGTCATTCAAACAATTGGGCATTTTTGCGAACAGATGACACAGCCATTCGAACGGACTGACTTTGTTTTTTAATGGATCACATAAGGTGTAAAGCTGTTCAAACTGTGGCACATTTTTACTGAACTGATGAAATGGCTTGTGAACAGATTTCCATTCAAAAACAGAAAACAATTAGTGTACGTTTTCATGTGGGAGGTCACATTTCTTCCAAAAAGACAGCACGACAAAAAAGAAAAAGAACTAGTTAACTTAGATCATCAACATGTAAATTCTCTTTGCTCATGTGATATTATATCAACAGCTCATGCTACACTGTAGTTGTGTTTCTATTGAGTTATAGGAAACAATTTTTAACCAATCAATGCGTGTATTTTTGTAGGACTGTCTTGTAACAGGTAACATGGCACACTCTACATGCAGCTGAGAAACTGACATACAAAAAGTGTGGTGCAGTACTGAAGCAAAAATAATGCAAATTAAATTAGTCAAATTTAAGTTGACAACACAATGGTGGCTAATTTCAAACCTACATGTAATAGGCCATTTCCGAATTACCTTTAGCCTCTTTTTCAAACCGAGTCTTGGTGCTCATCTTTTCATATGAAAATGAGTTTTCAATCACATGCAAATTAAACTCATTTTCATATGAAAGGATGAGCACCAAGACTCGGTTTGAAAAAGAGGCTAAAGGTAATTCGGAAATGGCCTATTCTAACCTGCGTGCACAAACTATAACCTACAGCAGAACATAATGGTGAAAATGTATAATTAACAAATAGATTCCATGTTGCTGTGAGTCTATTCAGTAATAGATCACAGATGACACCAAAATGTGGTAAGAACAAGAAAGAACATTTTGAAAATTTTCATATTTTACCTCCAATCGATTCAAAAGAGCATTTGCAACATGACAACATGCCTTTCTTTTCACTAGCATCGCATTTTATAATAATAATAATAATAATAATAATAATAATAATAATAATAATAATAATAATAATAATAATAATAATGAAACAAGAAATATGAGTGATAGGAACCGACGTTTCGGTGCATCTTGTGCCATTATCAAGGTTACATAATTAATGACAAAAAGCGGTTTGTAAAAAAGCTAAGTTGAAGCGAATTTGCATAACATAGCGGCAAGCTAATTACTTAAATACTTTAGCACGAAGAGAATCGGACTGCATATTCAATGTTGGTTTAAGCTCTTGAATATACAGCATTTCATTATCAAGGTAGTCAAATTTGTTCATGCATTTCTTGATTACATTGAAGCGTGCTAAGAAATTGTTAGGAACAGCAGTGTTATGTTCTTTGTAGTAATGCTTGCAGATTGATGACGCCTTTTGACGGTGTCCCTCGAACTTTTTTCTTGTTTCATGTATTTCTAAATCATTTCTTTTAATAATAATAATATAATAATAATAATAATAATAATAATAATAATAATAATAATAATAATAATAATGACTTTATTTCTATATCGGTATATACAAAAGCTCTGTATCGCTTTACAATCTCATAAATATCTAAATAACAATAGCACTAAAACAAAGAAGTTTTTTACCCAGGCATGGGCACAAATCAAATTTTGAGATTTTAAGCCTTCCTTTTTCTCCTTTTCTTATCTTTTTGCTGCAGTGATTGACCTTCTACTAGGCTTCCTTCCATAGAGTAGCGACATGTAGTGGCAGGAAATTTTGTTTGGAGCTTTTCACTCCAATTTTTGAGCATTTTTGTGCATAGTTTTATTTCAGGCTCCATTGAGCCAATCACTTTGGTCTTGGTATCAATGAAAAGATCTTTCCTCTTGCAGAAGTTGAGTATGGATGATGTCACTTTTGGCAAAAGGTGTTGATACCAAAAGTGGAACAAAGGCTAAGGCTTGTCATGGCTAGTTACAGGCAGGTCATAAGTCAATGGATTAAAGAACATGATTGCAATGCAAGTTGGGAAGCTTAAGGGTCTCATCAAATAATGAATGGGAAAACATGGGAGCCAATGCAAGATGTGTTTTATATGTCTAAAATCAGTTCTTCCTTTCCAAAATTTGACAAAACAATGCTTGGCAAATGGGCCATAACTCAGGATTTTTTCTTGGGCAAGAACTGCAAGTGATCAGTGATACAAGACTGCCTGGAGTACTTACAGCATTTTCTTTAACCTATTAAAATTAAGTTCTCCATGGGATGAAGGTGTCCAATGTAGGGGTACATGGACATCATAGTTAACCCATCGACACCTGTGCCGTCCGTAACTGCCTGTGCAAAAAACCCCTCCATTTCCCTGTACTGCCCATAACCACCCAAAAAATGCAGAGACAATTGACTTTCCTACCCTCCCTGAAGACTCTTTGGTTCTGTTATTGTCTTTAGGACAAATAAACCAATCAGAATGGACTTTCTGAGGATAATTATTTTTAGAAGACTTTAGGGGTCCTAGAAAGACATTTTTCTTAAAATCGTGCACTTGAAAAGTGCAGGTAATCATGGTGTGTTGCAGGCCAAATCTTAAACTTCCAAGGTTTAAAATAGAAAGAAAAAATTCAAATCAATGTTTAGGTGGCCTCAGAACAGAAATCAAGGAACAGAAAGTCTTCAAACCTTTCTGGTGAAGATGTTTTTCTTCCTACAATCGCCACGAAAACATGAAGATCGGAGCACTTCCAAGCAAGTTTTGACGACAGATCACATATTAAAAGCAGATATGATAAAAAATGGTAATGTACATTATTACTCCATCAGTAAAAATTCAGCCAAGCATGTCTGCAAATTTTGGAAGTATTTTTTGCTTTTAACCCATTGACTCCTATGCTAGCCTTAACCGGCCGTGTGAAAACCCACCTTCAATTTCCTGTGCCTGCAGTAAACGGCCATTAAAAAGCACATGAGAACAATTGCCTTTCCTACCCTCCCTGAAGACATTTTGGTTCTCCTATTGTTCTATTGTTATAAGGATAAATAAACCAATGGGAAAGGCCTTTCTGAGCATATTTTTAGAAGACTTTAGGGGTCCTAGAAAGACAGGTTTTTGTCTTAAAATCATGTGCTCGAAAAGTGCAGGTAATCCTGGCACGTTGTGGCCCAAATCTACAAACTTCTAGGGTCTTGTTTCCATTCCTAAAACAGACAAATTACTTCTTTGGCAATTAAAATTGAAAGGGAAAACATAAATAGATGTTTAGATGGCCTCAGAATGGAAGATCAAGGTGAACGGAGTCCTCTCGCAGTTTGTCACGCGGCAAAGAAAAAATATAATTTCTTGTTTTCTTACAAGTTATACACATCAAGTGAGTTCCTTTTGTTGATATTTCTTTAATATTTTGGCTGTTCATTTATTGAACTTAAAATACATGTAGACAAAATCTTGAAACCTGATCTTGTGTTTGAGGTGTCAAATTACCCTTTGTAACTACATTTAAAAATAAAAATTTCTCGCTACATTTGCATACAAGAACAAAACAATTGTCACTTCCACTTACTTTGTAAATGTCAAAACTGTTTCAAATCTAAATAGTCTCGTCTCCTCTAAAATATGTCCTTTGAACTAGAAGCAACGATTCGTGACCTCTAATTGAATTTACTCGTTGTGAAAAACAAAAGTATCAAGTTACCCTTTGTAACCTGAAATAAAATATCTCTTCCCATTTGTTTACTACTGACTCCTGAACTACTTCAAAACGCAAAACTCCTCTTGTTCGTAACAAGCCACCTTTACACTGAAACAACCCAATGTATATTTTGTAACTGTCACAATCCCCTCCAAACTGGACTAAAAATCACAAACCGGCAACATACACTCAAGTCTTTGTTATTCAAGCACCAAAGTCCCTGTACTTAATACAATCATAGAACTCCCAAGACTTCATATACCTCACTTAAGTTATCTTAAACAAGAAATTTTCTTTTTCTTCTACTAAAATTCATGCTGGCTTTTAATGCGATAAAGCGAAAATCCTGATAACATTGACGAGACAAGTTAAGTTTCATTTATAACTTAACGTATCTTCTCATCTCCATAGTAAACAAAAACCATTATAAATGTAAAATCATCACAGAATAATTTCTTTTTGTTCTGCTGACAAAATTAATTGTAGTCTCTTCGTTTTTCTCTTGAAACTTATCACTGAAACTGATCAATGGATGCTGAAATTAACGACTCGCCCTCGACTCTGCAGCAATATTTATTTTTCACTTCAACACACAAACGATTCGAAACGGGTCACAATCTCTCCACATTCCCACTAGTGCATTGCGCCCCCTTAAATACAATTGTTTCTATCATAGAAACCACATCAACATTAGTAGTAGAGTGGCTAACACTCATTTAATTCAAAACCTTATATAATGGGAAATGCTCGCATTTCATCCCCCTGCTCGCAGTTTTATCCCAAACACTATGTTTCTTTGACTGATTATCCAATTGCTTAAGACTATCAAACCCGCCCACAAAATCCTTAGCCTTACCCACAGAAAATGTTGAGGTAAACCCAATATACTGTATGAATACTTCCTCCTCTTTTACAAAAGAATAAACGCAATGTATGACCCTTTTCAACTGTATCGGGATCAAATCTTCTCACATACCATTTACCTTTATAACAAGAAATTTGATTGGTGTTTAATAGTAGATCCAATTTGATTGGTGTGACATACATACACCCCTCACTGATCCACCCGTCCATAACATACCTGATGTGCCCACTAAGAGGTAATTTTTCCAAAAAATAACTCAAAAAAAAAAGATGGGCACTAATTTAACACAGTTGAAATGCAATTGATCTCTAAATGATTGGCTTGTTTTCTTTTGGTCTTTTTGATTTACAACTTCCATCTCTCTTTGACCGTAATGGAATTTCTTTGCACGGTGAAGAAATTTTTCGATTTCTTGTTTTCTTTGCTTTTATTTTCTGTTGTTTTCTCATGTCAACCCAGATAGTACAAGAAAGGAAATTCTGTTGTGTTTGGTTTCGTTTTGTCCTTTGAAGTCAAAAGTTAACTCATTTTTGCATATTCAATTTTCTTGTCGGACATTATTTTTGTCGCACGGTAACGAAATAATATAATTTCTTACTTTCTTATCAGTTGTACACATCATGTTGAGATCTTTTTGTTAATGTTTTTGAATATTTTGGCCCTTCATTTATTTGCCCTTGAATAAATGACATTTTGAGACCTGAACTTTTGTCTGTGGTTACTGCACATAATTTTATGGTTTGTTTTTGTGCTTTCACTCGCTCTGGAATATTCAAAAAACGCCAGAAAATTAAGCATGGGTCATAGGCAGTTTCATTCAGGCGTTAATGGGTTAAGGAAATTCATCGGTAGAGAAAACAAATTTTGCCTCCAAAAACTAATATTTAAGAGAGGTGGGGTATCCTATGTGAAATTCCAATGCAATCCTCCCATTGTGCTCATACTTACAACTTTAAGGTGGCTTACTACACTTTATTACAGACTCAGTAGCACATGCTAGATGTCAGTATCAATCATGCAAGTAAAAATGATACAACTAATAGTCTCCCGGCTAAGATCTCATTGAGCCAGACATCATTTTTCCTTTTTTTGCCAGAGACCAAGCTACATGTTTACGAGATCATGTTAAAACAAAGAAAATCACAACTGTGAAGGAAGTTTGGATACCTGGTCTAGATTAGCATAGATTTTGACAATTTTACTTCTCTGTTTACTCCTTAGTTTTTGTTTCGATTGAGAAGATATATCAAACACTTGAGAGAGTGTTTCATAGGCTATCCAAACACCTTGAATTTCATCAAAAATACTCTGCTGCGTGTCGTATTTTCAGCCCTCTTCTCAATGTTTGGATATCCCGATGAAACACTGTCTCCTGTGTTTGATATATTACATCAGCAACATATCATAAGTGAAAAATATAAATTTTACTCTAGTGAAGACGCATTAAAGTTAACTGCTTACTCACATGGTTAATGTGTAGATTTGGCAGGTGTGGGATGAAATCATTCCCAACAAGAAATCCCATAAGAATCCAGTCATCTATGATTCTCTCAAGATCATAAGGAAAGGGAAGTTTCTCCTGTGTGATAAATTAAAAAAAGTCATTTGCTGAGAAAATTGAGTGATTTCTTACAATAAAATAAAGTTAGTAAAACAATTAATTTGATGACCAAATTGCATGTGATTTCTAGGGTCAATATCTGCTCCTTTCCTTAATAGCATCTGGTAATTGAGCCTAAATGATATCCAGCAGAAAACCACAGCAATTTGAACCTTTAGACAACTGTGCAAATTATTTGAGCCTGCAGTGTTCATCAATCAAAGCAGGTGACTGTAAGCCATTTATGAATAATTCATCAGTATTGTGCAAAATTAATGCAAACAAAATTCATCAAAATTTCATTGGGCAAATTTCCCAGGAAATGCTGTTGAAATTGTGAAAGATGTTTTGAAGCGTTCTAATGAAAAATTCATGATCTTCCTCAAAAATAAAAAGAAGTAAATTTTCAAGGTAAACAGATTGAAATTTGAGGTAGCGAAAAATGGAGCAAAAAATTTTTGAGGTATGAACTGGTATGAACAACATTACACAACAAACTTATTTCAATGAACTAAACTTGTACTGAAAATAAATTCAATGATTCGACAGTTATATTGGCTGTTTCCAACGAAAGAAAAGTAATTGCCTTACTAGTATAACCCCAAACACAGGCTCTGAAACCTGGCTTGAAACAACAATTTGGAATAAGATGCCTCTTACATTAAAAAATCTTTCAAAAGATGACTTTGAAAGAGAAATTAAAAGAGCACTTTTTGATATTCTGACTTCAAAAGACTCTTATCTTGATATACAAAACATCATTCAAAAGGTCAAGTGTTCTTAAACTTTTATTGTATTTTCCAGAATAATCAAGGTTGAGGTGAGGGTTATCAGCCGAAGCCGAAGGCCGATGCTGATAACACTTACCAATATCACAAAAACCGAATCTAATAATTGTTTTATTATACACTGAACGAAAAAAAAAAATTGAAGTCATGTTTTTAACTGTTCACTGACGGCAAGCAACACAAAGCATGCAAACTTGACATGATTACCCTTAGAAATCATGCACGGCGGTCACACATGACATGATTACCCATGACCTTATGAATGTCCTTGACATTATTATTGTATAATCTGCAGTTATGACATCACGGGCACTGATTTCAAAAATTCACTGTATATTAGTTCATCTAACTTCCTGATTTCTGTAAACTTGTCTACATACTCTCTTTAGTTAAGACAGACTACAAGTAGTCCTTCTTGCACTTAGTTCATCTAGCAAGATGCTGAAAAAACCAGCAAGAAAAAAATGACTGTGCAAGATCCTGGGGGCAAGAAGCACGCGAAAAGAGGGACTACTGTCTAAGCTTAAGAGTTTCAATTGTGCATTGCTCTCACAACGTAAAAATATGTTTGGATAATGCTGGAGCACTGACAACCATATGTCATCAAGTCGTCAACACTCAAGATACATGGTGTCAGTAATTACTGGATGTTTGACGTCTTACAGGACTGTTTGCCTTGAATTCCTAAAATAGATTCTTTGAAACTGGAGCAAATCGCAGTTTTGGAATCACTTCTCCCAGGCCGTAATGTCCACGCAATTCTGCCAATGGGCTTTGGAATGAGCTTGATATTATCAAGTGACCTGTAGTTGACATTCAAGTGAATTAAGTTGTCTAGACATCTCCCAAGGTTGTCAACAGCAGTCGTCAATGACAAGCTGTTGAGATAACAAATTCTATTGGATACGATTAATAAGATTAAAAATTCACACTGAAAAATTACTCGGCTGTGAAAGGGCAAACTCTTGAACTTAGACGGCAGTCCATCTTTTTGCATGCTTCTCGCCCCCTGGATCTCGCACGGCCATTCTTTTCTCACAGGTTTCTTTCGCGTCTCACTCGATGGACTAAGCGAAAGAGGGACTACTCTGTAGTTAAGACATGAACCACCTAGATTGGTATCAGCTTCCTGTGTCCAATTTGTAAATACTTATTAGAAAAATAAAGAACTTACAACTGAATGGCCAGTTTTTCCAACAAACAAACAATGCAGAAATGAGACAGAATTCAGTACAAAAGTTTTTCATCAAACACAACATTACATTTGGAACCAAAAGTTCTCGAATTTCTTTAACTGAGTTTTCTAAAGGGTTGAATCATACAAAACAGTCTTAGAACACCCTGCCTTGCAAACTGATCCAAGCCAAGTTTTCACTGTCACGCAATGAAAAAATAACTCAAAAACTATCAACATCAACAGATTGTTATGTTAAAGGAGATAAGTAAAGAGGGCTCTGTGTTTTCCCAAAATTCAGATAATTTATTTGTCAAAGTATTTTGCAAAACTTCACAGAGCCAGTATGGAGCCACCATGTTTGTGCACCAATATTGCAGCTAGAAAATAGTGTAAACATCTGTAACTTACTTTGACTATCTGTGATCTGAGCTTTACTGGTATGGCACAGACTGCCATAAGCATGAAATTCACAATGCAGTGGTTTCCAAACCAAATACGTGTAATCAGGAAACATTAAAAATCTACAATGTGCAGATGACCTGCAGTGTCTATAAAACAAGGTTGACATGTCCCTTGGGTCACAGAATGATCACAGAAATGTTTTAGTGCTATGTATTACTTGTGTCTTAAAGAAGTGGAAAAATGTAAAAGAAAAGTTCATAAAGACATTATTTTCAATAAGTGGAATAGAGAAGCCAAGACAGATTGAAGCTTTAAGAGAAGTAGTGAACAGGTGTAAATGACAAAAATTGAGTGTTGATTAGTTAAAAATTAATGTACTATATGCTCAAAATCTTACTACATATCAACACAGATCAGACCAAAATCCCAGAACTAAGAATGTACCTCACTATGACTGTTTGGCTTGAAAGTAGACAAAAGAAGGTCTTATTTGAGGTAATGGTAGACAGTTTACAGTCCTCAAAATGTACAATGTACAAAATTGCAATGGTCTTAGTGATCTAGGATCAAAATTGTGCCAGATGCCACCAACAGTCTATAATTGTAATTTGCAGTGGTTTTATATACTGCCGATTCATTATTTCTGAAGTACATACTATGGCAATAACTTGTAAATTTAGTCACTACATACTGTAGGGATCCATACTGTAATTGCAGTCATCGGGTCGTCCTTGAAAACTAAATCATAGGGACAACCAAAATGATACAGAAATTCATTCGCTGGATGAGTTTAGTTTAACTCTACTAGAAAAAAAATTCTAAAAATTTGTTCAGTTCCCTGCATACTGACCACTTGTTGTCCATTTGAAACTTGCAGAAAAGAGACAAAGATTTGCAGCTTTCTTAAAATTGTCATAATTTATGGTTCACTATCTTGGATAACATGTGAATGAAATCATTGCAAGACCAATTCTCATTCTGTACTGCATCTGCATCCACAAAATGTGGCATCATCGCATTGGTTGTTTTGAACATTTTGTTTGAGTTTATATGCATTTAGTAATGTTAACACTTCAGGAAACCAAATACGAGCAAGAAAAGCAAAACATTCCTTTCAGTCTTCATGGCAGTAGAAGAGGTCTTGGTTTCATTAGAAGTGCCAAAAAAATGACTTAACTTGCAAAATGCAAAAGCTCAAAGAATTGGATGTCACTTAAAAACACTAACATCTTGATGATTTCAGGTCAATAGGCCACAGCTACCAGTGAATGTTGATTTCATGAAATGTGTGACTGCAGAGATGGCCATTTAATTCACTTGATTTCACATCAACAGCAAAGCTCAGAGATGTTGATTTCACTTTCAAAAAATGCACATTTAACATCAAAAGGCAACCTCAAGGAAGGATTCTTTCAATTAACAGTTATATGTTGATTTCACAAAAATGCATGACTACAGAGATGCTCATTTCATTTACAAAGACATAAAATAAATTTTTAATTTTGACACATGGAAGCTCAGAGATATTCATTTCACTTGAAAAAGAAAAACCACATCCACATAATAACACGTGAAAGAAGTCCGCTTCAGCTTTTAAAATATAATTTGTATTTTATTTACCAAGATTGAGGCAAATAAGTGCCAGAGGAGAAGATAAATAACACTTAAAATTTGACATGAGGTGGATATGCCTTTCATCTCTCCTCTGTACCTGGTTTTTCTGCGTCTGCCAACAGCTGCATATACGAACATGATGTTTGGGGGACTTGTAATGTGAAAATAATAAAAAGAAAACTTTGCTATTTATGTGGTGTTCAGTTAAAACCCCTACAATTTCACTGTAGCAGTTGTTTCCAGTTTGGGTGTCATATCATTACTGTGATTCAGAAACTGAAAAACCATCGGCCATGGACATCTCCAGCCTTGCTGATGAAAATATATTTGATAAACGGCTTTCTTTTCTTTTCTAATTCTCAATAAGAAGAATAATTCTTTTGATTATCACTCTGATTATATATGAAACTAAAATGTTGTTCCACCTTATTGTATCGATCACAAAATGCATCCAATGGCATGTGAACAGCCAAGCAAAATGTTGCCAGGGCAAGTATATCACCTGGCATACTTGCCCTGTTGACAACTTGGAGAAAAAAACAATATGGTTTGCTGTACCAGTAGTACCCAAGGGACAATCCACAGATTTTAAGTCACCTTTAGTTCACTAAATTCCCAATCCAGGTATTCCCTGAACAGGGACAGGTGCAGCAGATGAAAAGTCGTCTTTTCAGGCTTTGTTGTTCTGTAATAGAAGGCAAAAATAATCTGTTACGGGTAAACAAAATTATTGATTCCCTGCTCGCAATCTACAGTTATATCAAAGGAAGACAATACACATGAAAAAACTTCTGGTGCAAGTTTACATAGTCCTGTGTGAAAGTGTGACAGTAGTAATGGAGACCAAACAATTTTATAAAAAGCTGGGTAGCAGTATAATGACAACATCAACAATATTTATCTATACCAACAGAAAAGGAAAGAAGAATACTTAACAATAACTTGAGCTTATAAATAATAATAATAATAATAATAATAATAATAATAATAATAATAATAATAATAATAATAATAATAATAATAAGGTATTGGCTGCCTATAACAACCATAAGACTAAAAAATTAAGCAGCTATCTAGTGGATAACATAAAAATTAAGATCATGTGTATTAAAATATAAAGCAAAAGTAACTTAACAAAAATTATTAACAAAACAAGAAGCCTCAACTGTGCTCTGTTCTGATGTAGACCACACAGGAAGTGGTAGAGCACAAAGGAAGTGTAGGTGGCTCTACCGCTTCCTAAGTGCTTGACAGAAGAGCGCAAACAATACTTCTATACTTGATTTATGATAAAGAATCTATTACTTTTTTCAGAACTTTGGCAGCATTTTCAAACCAAACTGTTCTCTGATAAAGCATGCTAAAGTAAGCCAATCACAATCCTTGTTAAAATTATTCAAATAGTTTGATTAGCTGCATTTGAAAGGAGCTACAGTAATTTAATGCTGGCAGCCACTTGCAGCAAGATTGCCTAAACTGACAAAAAGCTCCTCCTTATAAACAGAGACAGTTCAATAGGTGTTTTCTGTCATTGTGTTACGTGTAGTGTAATTTCTGCTTTGGTAATGTGTTTTTTGTCTGTAGGAATCTAGCAAAACTTGTTTTAACACTATTGTTGTTAACAATGGTCATGTTAACTGCAAACAAATAGCTCATTTCCATTGTGTATGACTGAGTCACAGGGAACGTTTAATTTGGGCCATCACTGGCAAAATTCCAAAGCAAAAAGTTGAAAGCCAGCTGACCATCATCAATGTGCATCTGTTCTGTGATAAACCATCAATCAGAGCGTGCAAATTACATAGAAACATTATTAAAATAAATATGTAAGTGTAAGGAAGAAACAATCATTACACAAAATGCAGCTAAACAAGAACAATAACTATTACAAAGTGAAGCTATTTTGTTAACCGAAAGCATGAAAACAAGATATGAATTTTTTCCAACAACGACAGGCGACAGGAAACAGTTTCAGTACCTTGAAATAGTCTTCGATAACAAAACTAGGTCATTAGTTTTGGAATTCAATTGATGTGAAGGCACCTTATAGCTTTTTATAAAGTTGCCAAATAGCGTGACTCGAAAGTGTTCTTCACTCCTGTTGGGTTCTACTTTAAGGGTACTTGTGACCTCATATCAGTTACCATAGCAATGCACAAGGTCCACAAAGATGTCCTCAAAATTTCAGTTTTGTAAATTATCTGAAAAACTAATTTGGTGACCTTCATGTACAGTACCATTTTTATTTCTTTGTTGAAAAGTTCCCTAAATTCTCTATCTTTTCAGAGAGTATGGAAAAAAGTTATCTAGTACATGTAGATCTAATATAAGATATATTTAAAGAAAACGCATTTTATGGCTTACAGCAAATTCTACGAGATAATTTTCCCCGAAACTTTTATATTTGAAGCGCCATTGTGAATGGTATGTGCATGCAAAAAAATCAAGATAGGTTACTGAGCAAAATTCAAGCTAAAAACAAATGTTTTCCCCAGCATTTAACTTCTGGCATGCTGATTTTGATTCATTCAGCTAACATGTGCATGTTAGTTATGGTGCGTGTAGATTGCACGTGCGTGTGTAGCAAAAAACACTTTCCAGCCTCCTTAACTTTGCCAGTACCCATTTATACACCTGGGTGAGAGAAAAGCACAGTTAGCTGTAAGAGTAAAGTATCTTGCCCAAGAACACAACACAATGTCCCCGGCCAAGGCTCAAACTCAGACTACTCGCTCCAGAGTAAGCGCACTAACCATGAGGCCACCATGCCTCCCACTTTTTCAAAGGAAACATCTTAAATACAGAAATAGATTTCAAACTTCCCTTATTGACAAATACTTGTTAGTTACTTAAGACCAACCTTTTGGCAGCTTTGCCAAACCTTACTTCTTCACGGAGCAGAGAAAAATGAGGTTCGTGTGATGACAGCCCAAGCATTATCTGGTAAAGTAACAGGATCAATAACATCAAGCATGAACAAAACAATATTATCATCTATGATGAGAAATACAGGAAGAGTTTCGAGCTTTATTATGCAAAATGGCACCACAGTTTGTAATTTTTAGTTTTTATATGTATTCTTTAAATTTGATTCTAATATATACTAATGAAATGTGGCTTTGTAGATCTTTTCATTTGTTTACTCTTTAAAGTAATTCCCTTGCAATTGTTCTACTGTCAAACTTTTTGTGAAACTTGGTATAATTAACATTCATGATATGAACATTAAAAAAAAGCAATAAAAATGGGGTCACCATTTTTGTTTACGGGTAAGCAAGCTCTTAAAATGGGGTATTTTTACTGGTTGCATGTTAAAAATTTGAATCACTTTCACACAGCATTAAGTCTTGGTTATTTGGAAGACGCAAAGTTTTATCTTGAAAACAAAGTTTCATTTATTGACATAAGCAGTATTGCTTCCTTTAAGCTGTTTTTGATTGCTAGGTTGTGAGAATATAATGTTGCACTTTTTCGGACAGTACCATAGCTAGCTTGAAGTCCTTGCCTTGGCCAAAATACATCCCGTTGGGAACTATTTTCCAAAAAAATCATGTTTCACTATAAAACTTTTTTTCTTCTTCAAATATGCTCTTTACTAGACTGTTCATAGCAAATACCTAAAAAAAATCAGGGTTCACCATACTCGTTTAAGAGAAAAGGAGAATTTATTTCCCTCTTGAGCTTAGTTTGAGGGAAATCTCTTATGTTTTGTACCTGCATGCGCTCCTGTGTGCATGCTAATGATGCGAAAATAATGCACAGTAGCGATGCGCAATGCAATACTAAGGAATTACCTTAAGTTTGATAACTGTACTATAAGTAACAATGGTTTATACTGTCACTATACATATATCATTATTTTGCTTTTAAACTGAGCCACTGCTGTCTTTGATCAGTGTTTCTATAGAACCTCACATGATAGTTCTTAAGACTGCCTGTGTTAAACAAAGTCTATTAGACTAATCAACTATCACATAAACGATGTTTTGAACAAAAACAGACATTAGCACAGCAACCTAGTGTCTACAGTTCCTAAGAAAGGTATTGTTATCCCACTTCCTTACTTAGGTTTGCAAAGCAACCAAGTCGCTAAAACAATGCCTGAAATCACGTGTGTACAAATTCTACTCTTGTGTTAACCTAAAGATCATTTTCAGAACACTCAATGCATAAAATCTTTCTGTCTGTACAAAGACTGCATTTATCATTCACAACAATGCAAAACTATTTACAGAGCAAATTGCTGGGACTGTAATGGCTTTTACATTGGTAAAACCAAACGTACGCTTCATGATAGGAAAACCGAACACTTTAAAGCCCTTGCTAAAAAACAATACCTCAGCCATTGCTGACCACATCAAAACCACTGGATATAACATCAAGTGGGACCTCTTTGATATTTTAGCAAAGGGCAAAACAGACTACTATTGGAAGATCAAAGAGACCTTATTTATTCAAGAACTTGAGCCAGCTTTCAACGTCAACATCGGAAGTGAAAAGCTGATGCTTTATTAACCTACTCTAGTTTACATAGTTTACTGTTAAGTATTTGGTTAATCTAGGTTCCAGACCCCTCACCTTTGTTACATATAAATTTCAACGGTTACTTTTGAAAATGTATGTAGAGTACATATGAAACATCACGTCATAATCAAAACGTGCAAGTCCAATATGTTTATCACTGCCGTTTGGGTCTTATTTTTTATCATAATACGATGACTTAAAGTGCACCTTACCCCAAAAACTTTTTTTCGCTAAAACAATAAAGCTTATTTTGTGGAGTAATTCACCGCAAAAATTTTTCGATTTGGTTAAATCTTTGATTTTCTATGGCTCGTCAAAGTACGTGAAATTGAGAAAGTTAACGCACTTGACTTTTTTTTTTTTTTTTTTTAAGTTTTTTTTTTTTTTATTTTTTATTTTTTTTTTAATTTTATTTTATTAATTTTATTTACAGGACAAAACACTTACACTACTAACAATACTAATAATTATACTTACATTTACATTTACATTGCACTACAAGCACTACTTACAAAACATATAATGCAATACCTATTTTTTCTTTACAATATCTACTAGACTTACAATACACTAACAAATACGGTGACAACAAGGGGCAAAGAAAAAATAGACGAAGAATGGATAATTAATTACAGCTTAAATTTACACTGAAATAGAGACATGAAAGACAGACCAAAGGCATGTGGTACATTATAGATGACATGAGATGAGCACCTGATAGGAGATTAGAAATAGACTAATAAGTAGGCGATAAGTACAGATAGGTGTAGAAAATATAATTTGAAATATCAATTAAATCCGCATATATCCTGCAAGAGGTTCCCATTTCTTTGTATCTCCACTTCTTTTTTCTATTTCATATCGTGATTTTAGTGTGCATATGAAATGCGTAAGATTTGGATGACCTTCTTTTGTTTTAGCGAGCCATATGTGATATCGTGCTAAGAGAAAGCAGTAATTAATAAGAAGTGCAAATTGAGAGCTATCTGGCCTCAGACCCAACGCAGTGAGATTTGTCAAAGTATACTCTCTAGGGAGTAAATTTAAGTTTTTTAGCCATTCGATAAGTCTATTCCAAAAGTGAGATGTTTGGCGGCATGACCAAAAAAGATGAATTATTGACTCTAAGGAAGTTTGACAAAAGCTGCAATTTCCGTCGCCCCTTAGACCTATTCTAAATAAGAACTTATTGGTTGATATACGTCTATGTAGGAATTTAAACTGAAACTCTATCAGTTTAGTGCTTTTTGTGCATTTTTTAGCTAAAAGATAGGCAGCAGCCCAATTTATGTTGTCGTCTATTGGTAGGCCACAATCCTCTAGCCACTTCTTTTGACTTGACTCTGGGGTTAAACTCTTGTTACCAATCAGTATTTTGTATATTAATGTAGTTGCTTTTTTGGCTTCTAGAATTCTTGTTGTAAGTGGCTCCTTTTCGTGGTTGGTGTTCTGCAAATCTTGAAAATTAGAATCGATCCGGAGAGCCTTTACAGCCGATATTAATCCATAGAAGCTGAGAGGGCGAGGGTCTATTTCATACTTACAGCGAAAGTCATTTAACGAGAGAAAGTTGTTGTCAGGTCCTAAAAGATGTTTCACCCGAGTTATTCCCTTAGTGAACCAATTTTGAAAAAAAACTGTTTTGTTGGCTATCTTTATTAAGGAGTTGTGCCAAAGTTGTTGGTCAAAAAAGTGATCTTTCGAAGCTATTTCGGGTTCAAAGTTTACTTCTGCCCAAATTTCTAATAGCTCTTTTAAAAAGGCGTCCGAAGTTGTTATTAACGATACGGTGTCTCTAACGTTGAGGTTGTAGGAAAAAAAGTTTTGACAGCTATATTTTTTGAAGGTTATATCAAAAAAGGTTTTCCATTTTCCCTTGTTGTTGTTATCTAAATATTTTTTAATCCATGTGGTTTTGAGGGATTTATTGAAGGAGCTAATATCAACCATTTTTATTCCACCAGCACCGAAGTCGTTAATCATTACCTTCCGTTTTATCTTGTCGCCTTTACCATTCCATAGAAAAGTGTAGAGTAAATCGTTTATTTCGTTTAAAACCTTGTAGTTAGAACGAAGAGGCGAGAGTAGATAAACTAATTGGGAGACAATTAGTGATTTGATAACAGAGATTTTCCCTAACAATGTGAGTCGGCGGTATTTCCAGCATCTTAGGAGTTCTTTAACTTTTTCAAGTTTCTCGTTATAGTTTAAAGAGGCAGATAGTTCGGGATGTGTTGAAACCCATAGACCTAGGAATTTAACCTTGTCTTTTGGCCATTTTAGTTCTTTTCCTGGTACCAGAATTTTATCATTTCCAATACTTGCGCCGATCCATAAAGCGTCCGTTTTTTTATCATTGAGTCTGAGGCCAGAGACTTTGCTGAAATCGTCAAGCATTGCAAGGGATGAAAGAAGAGATTCGCGTGAACCGTCTAATATAAGTGTCGTGTCATCGGCATACTGGCTTAGCTTAATTTCCACATTATTTACAGAGATTCCCTTTATATTAGTATTTTTCCTTATTGCCGTGGCAAGCACCTCTGCCGATAGGATGAATAAATAAGGTGAGAGCGGGCAGCCTTGCCTTACACCTCTTTGAATCTCAAAAAAATTACTTGCCCATCCATTATTCAGAATACAGCTTTCACTATGACTATACAGGGTTTTCACCCAGTCGATTAACGAAGCGCCAAAACCGTAGGATCTTAATGTGTCATGTATGAAGGACCATTCGAGAGAATCAAATGCTTTTTCAAAGTCAATAAAAAGTAGTAGGCCCGGGATATTCTTTTCTGTGGCGTATTGAATAATACAGTCAATAAGTCTGATATTTTCGCCTATAAATCTGCCCTTCAAAAATCCTGTTTGATCGTGGTTGATAAGGTTTGGAAGAACTAATTTAATTCGGTTTGCAATAGATTTTGCTGCGATTTTGTAATCGGTGTTCAAAAGGGTAATAGGTCTCCAATTTTTGATGAAGTATAGTTGCGCGTCTTTTTTAGGAATTAGTTTTATAACCCCTCGTCTTTGTGTCACTGAGAGGCAGCCAGAGTCAAAAGCATAGTTGAGTGCCGAGATTAAAAAAGAAGAGATGTCTTTCCAAAAAACTTTATAAAATTCGGCAGGAAGTCCATCCGTGCCTGGCGTTTTGTCGGACTCCATCTTCTTCAGGGCTTCCAAACATTCCGTTTGGGTTAAAGGGCCTTCACATAAAGTTTGTTCTTCATTGGTCAAAGAAGCGGAGCTCAATTCAGAGAAGAGTGTTGACTGGAGGCTATCGGATTTTTTTGAGGTGTAAAGGTTTTTGTAGAAAGTCGTACATTCAGATAAGATATCTCTATCTGTGGTGACAAATTCAGTGTCATTAATTTTTAATTGACTAATTGCTCCTTGTTTACAGTGCCTTTTTTCGAGATTTAGAAAATATGCGGAGTTCTTTTCGCCTTCGTTATACCATTGCGACTTTGACCTAATGATAGCGCCTTTGGTCCGATACTCTAAAATGGTTTCCAGTTCTTTCTTTAAGGTAAAAATTCTTTCTGCAACAATATGGTATGAGGGATTAATATTGTATAAATTATCTAAATGTTTTTCTAATAAAGCGATTTCGCGTTCCAACATTTCTTCACGTTTCCTTGTTGTCAAATTTTTGTATGCAGCATAAGATATTGATTTCTCTCGCACCTTTAATTTGATCATTTCCCAAAGTAGAGCTGGATTCACCGAGGTGTCGTCTTTGTACTGGTTCACAGTGTTTTCAATTGCTGTTTTAATTTCTTGGACATATCTCGTTTCGGATAAAAGGGACGTATTCAACTTCCAAAAACCATTACCTCTGGGGTTCGAGTGTAAAGCTACACTCAGAGTAATCATCGAATGGTCCGTTTTGAAACCAGGAAGAATATCTGCATGGGTCACATTACATAAAGATGATTCACTAACAAGAAAAAAATCGAGTCGGCAATGTATGACTGGTTGGTTTTGGCGCCAAGTATATCTCCTTGCATCCGGGTTAAAAAGTCTCCAGATATCAGTTAGACCAAGATTTTCAGAGAAATCCTGAATCACTTTTAAAGCGTTCTTGTGTGTTCTGGCAAGGCCACCTCTCTTGTCTTTTTCAACTTCAAGAACTAAGTTAAAGTCCCCACCAATTATAATTTCCTCACATCTAAAGTTTGACAAATGATCGAAGAAAACCTGAAAGAAGTTTGGATCGTCTTCGTTCGGAGCATAAATGTTAGCCAGAGTCAGATGCTTGCTATCAGCAACGATATCACATATTAAAAAGCGTCCATTCGGATCCGAGAAAACCTTGTGGATCTGAAAATTGAAATTATTATTGAAAAGAATAGCAACCCCTGCTTTATTACTGCTGCAGCAGCTGAAGAGCGCTTTGTATCCCCATTCACAAGTCCATATATCGGTAGTGTCTTGAGTACAATGGACCTCTTGCAGCATATACATAGATTGCTTTTTCGCTCTTAGCCAGTTAAACACCTCTTTCCTTTTGGCATTGTTTCCCAATCCCCTGACATTGAGGGAAACTATTTTCAGATCTGTTGTATTGTGAGTGAAAAAGGAGTCTGTGTTGACTATTTTGCATTTTCACCATAAAATACATTTAAATTACCACATGCCTTTAAGCTATTGTTAATTAAATAAGTTTCTATGCCCAAGAGACAATAAAACGAAAACACACACAAGATGAATAAAATTACTAACGGACTTATGGTGGAGAAATTAGGCATCCTGATTGCTTGCTACAGTAAAAAAAACAAAATAGAATAAAAGAGAAAAGCCTGCAGCTCTATTAGGCCGTTTGGGCTGCCGACCGCCTCTAATTGGAGAAAAGCTTGTTGGCAAAAATACAACTGCGAGAGATTGAATTTACAGGTCAATCTGAACAAAGTTTGTATCTAATGTTAATTAACAAGTAAATTTTTGCCCGACCGGCCACAGTTTACCTCTGATGTACAGTTTGTCCGGTTGAGATTGGCTGAAAGAGGCAGCAACTCCATTTCTTCTGGCATCCTTAAAAGCTGCCATCTGTACTTTGCGGCGGGTAATGATTTCCTGGGGAAGATCTCGGAACATTTGAAAATTAGTGTCTTTAAGCCGGTGCCCCAGTGAAAGGATCTGTTGACAGTTTTTGTACCTAAGGAAGCGGGCCAGAATAGGGCGCGGATTTCCATCCTTGCTTTTTCCGATGCGATGTACTCGCTGAATTTCTACGTTCCTTGCATCCCGGTAACCGAGATCCCGTTCCAAAAAATTCCGAAGAACTTCTTCAGTGTCTTCACCAGAGCGGCCGCCTATTTCTGTCGATTCCTCTATGTTCGTGAATTTAATATTCTCCCGGCGAGAGTAGGCTTCTAAGTAAAGATTCTTCGTATGGATCTCATCTAACAAATCCTCGTTTTTCTGGCATCTTGTCATCAGCTCTGCTAATTGAGTTTCATAGAGTCGATGAGCACTCTCCACAGCTTCTGTCTTATCTTGGAGTTGTTGTCCGGTGAAGTTGATCCCTTCTCTTAGATCGTCAATATCTTTCTTCGCTGTTGTTTGAAAAACTTCTAGCCTTTGGGTTCGTCTCTCTAAGTTCTCGAGATTGACTTCAATTTTCTTCACGGCTGATTCTATTGAATCAAGCTTTTCCAACTTAGCTAGGATTGCTTGCAGAGTTGCACCAACATCTTGTGTCATACTGAGAGCTGTCATTATTTCGTCTTCGTGATGCTTTGGCGAGGAGTATGGCTTGGTTTTTTTTTATTTCCGGCGAAAGAGTTGATTCGTCAGAAGAGGCTGAAGATCTGCTTTTCCTTTTGCTCAAAAATTGACCGAAATAAACGGCCATTTGCCAAAAACAGAGCAGAAAGATGGGCGGACGGCAGCAACGCACGTCTTTATGTCGCCAGTCCTTGACTTTTATTTCAGTATACGAAACTATGTTAATGCGAGATCAAAGAATGCGCGAATTTAGTAAATATACGCACCACACGCTACAGTCTCTAGATCTTTGACTTCTGCATATCATTGCCTTCGGGTCTGTCCATCAGAGCTCGTTCGAGTTCTTTGTCAGCATCCACCTCATTTGTGTATCCATTCTTCGTTGGCCAGAGAGTTGTCAGCATATAATTCAGCTCGGCCGTCATCATTTAACTATTCACTTTGCTTTGTTTACAAGTGCGAGTCGTCATTCTCTTCAGCGATATAATAAATTTCGGAGTCTTCTGAGTCAAAGCTCATTTCAGAATCCGACGAAGTAGAAGATATTGTTGATAAAAACAGAAATCTGTCGACTGTGGAGCCCCCAGCGAAAAACTTGTGCGGCAAAAAGGCTTCCACGCTCACACAGAGTAAAAGGCCCGACTAGGACAGCCGAAGCTTTCGTTCTCGAAGTGACGTCACGGCTTTAGTTTCCCCAGACTCCTTATGCTCGGTCGTGAACCATACGAAACTCGGTTTCAAGGGGGCACAGAAATTCGAGGATTTAACCAAATCGAAAAATTTTTGCGGCTAATTACTCCACAAAATAAGCTTTATTGTTTTAGCGAAAAAAAATTTGGGGGGTTAGGTGCACTTTAAGAACAAATGTATTTACTATTAGTATAAATTTACCGTAGTCTATTGTGAATCCATGAATTTGATTGGCTATATTACCGTTTTCTATCTGCTGACAGTCACCAGTTATGCATCAGTGCACATCGCGCATCACATTTGAACCTGATGTAATATAATAAAACAGTTCTTTCCTACGTGTTACTTGACATTTTTTTTCTTTTTATGCAATGAGACTACGGTAAATTTATGCTAAAACAATTAGACTACTTGCCCTCGTTTTCTACGAGCGATAGTCAACTCGGCTGCGCCTCGTTTACTATCTGCTTGTAGAAAATTCGGGCTCATAGTCTAATTGCTAATTAGACTTTGTTCGCCTATTACCCATTGTCATGCGTGTTGAAGTGCAACTAAATATGATGTTGACTACAGACTTAAACAGCAATTTCTCACGTCTTGTAATACATGGATTTTGTTACCTATAGCCTTTCGTTGCCTTTAGCCAATGGTTAATGCTTACACTTTCTATTCTTACAGTTTGACAGTCTAAGCTAACAGTAATGAGCAGGGATTCCATCTTTCAAAAACAGATTGACCAGCGAGAGCAGATCAAGGATGAGCTCTATTATAATGTCTTTTTGAGCATGTACTGGATTGCTAAAGGGGAACTTTCCAACTGCAAATTTGATAGACTTATTAAGTTGCTAAAATTACTAAAGCTGTCTGATATCGAGTACTTTGACCATAAATCTGGAGGTTCAGTGCGGGAGATGTTTCTCATTCTTGGAGAAACAGTAAGAGAGCAAGTTCTCCAAAAAGTAGGCGAGGCTAATTTCTTCAGCATACTTTGTGATGAAGTATGCGGCATCTCAAACAAGGAACAGCTTATAAGTTTTGTACAGTACGTTGACCAAGATTCTGGGAAATCTGATGTCAAATTCCTTGCAATCGATGATGTACTAGTAGAGTATGATTCTGCAAATGCAGATGCAATTAAAGGCATGTTAGTGAAACAGATTGCAGCAGCCAAGCTAGAGAAGAGTAAGCTTACAGGTCTTGCCACAGATGGCTGCAGTGTTATGACTGGAAAGAGCAATGGAGTGGCTGTTAAGACGCGTCAGGAATGCAAGCTGCTTCTAAATGCCCACTGTATATGCCACTGCTTAGCGCTGGCCTGTGGCGACGCAAATGACCATGTGTCATACATCAAGGTGGTTGAAAAAATCTTGGTGCAGTTGCGGTCATTTTTTAATTCATCAGAGCGAAGTGCATCCTATGCCAAGGCAGCTGTAGCTGCCAAATCATTGCTAGTTACAAGTAAGGAAGGCAAGAGAGTTGTTGCCAAGAAGTTGAAGAAAGCTTGTAGAACACGCTGGCTTTCAACAGAAATGGCCATTCAGGGAATCTTTCAAGACTTTGTGCCTTTGACTCAAACCCTCAGAGTGTTTAAAGAAACAGAAGGAGATAGTACTGCTACAGGTCTGCTCCAGCAAATAGCAAATATCAAGTTTCTCTCTGTTGTTTACCTAATGCACGAGGTTCTACCTCTGCTTTCTCATCTAAGCAAAGCTTTTCAGCGAGGAACTGTGTCATTTTCGGCTATTGAACCAGCAATTAAGTACACTACTGATCAAATTACGGAGATTGCCACTGAGAAAAGACCGCTACTACAATTGAAGAAAGGCCTAGGAGAAGGTGGAAGGCTTTCGGGTACTGAGTTGACCCTCACACCAAGCTCTGAATCCTACCTTGAGAACCTGACAGTGCGTATATTAATTCACTAAAAAACAACATCACAGATCAATTTTCAGGGAGCCTTCCTGTTTTGTCTGCAATCAAGATATTCGGACCCAACAGCAATACCAGGCAGATCAGACGAGTCCTTTAAGGAATATGGTATTAGAGAGATCAATATCATGGCTGCACATTTTTATCAAGAGGCAGATGACTAGGAAGAGAAAACAGAAGAGCTTAGATGGGAATGGAAAAAGTTCAAATACAATTTACTTCAGCTAAAAAGTGAAATCCCCATGGACATCCTGCATCCCCCAAAAAATCAGAATCTCATTTCTGTGACCCCCACAGAATGGGCCCTCCATCAAATGTTGTCTCAGCGTTCAACATATCAGTACTTCATGCCTGGTCTGCTACAAATTGCAGAAGTTTGCTTGTCCCTCCCCATCTCGAACGCTTGGCCGGAAAGAGGCGCTTCAGCTGTTAAGAGATTAAAAACTCGACTTCATAGCAGGATCAAGAATGACATGTTGCAAGCCTTAATGCAGGTATCAATTAATGGTCCAAACATTGGAGAATGCGAATCTGTGATTAAAACAGCTGTGAAGAAATGAATGCCAAATCAAAAGAAACTTGCCAAAGGCAAACCTATTGTCAATGAAGTGCTTACTACTGCTGCTGCTGCTGTTGGTGTACTAGTGAGATTGGATGGTGAGCCTGAAGATACGTCGGACGTCAGTGAAGTCTTCACCGCAGCTTCTGGAGAACTGCAACTACCATCAGAAGCTGAAGGTGTGAACGAAACAGAGGTTGAATCTGAGCTTGAGGCCCTGAAGCTCACGCAAGAAAATCACTCTGACATTGACTCTGACTTTGAAGATTTTGACAGTGAGGAGGAGTCAGATTCCGAACTTGTTTGGTAGTCGGCCATTTGAGTAAGCTGTTTGCATGCAATTGACTTGTAGAATGAAATTAAGACAAAATAAGCGTGAATTTTGAAACACCATAAAATGATTTTTTATTTGAACATTCCATCTCATACAAATTTTATGAAAGAATTTCTTTCATTTTCATGCTATACTCTGTAAGCCAATGTTCGTAGATCAGCATTCCTTCCTTGACTACGTTTCGTGAAAGTTAATGCCACCTAAGTCAATCTCAATCAATGTAATCAGTACAATTAAGCTGCTGTTAACAACTCACAATTTGCCTCTGAAATAGATACTAAAACGTTGAAAATGGCATTTCCGAGCTTCTAGATTTCAAAATTTTCTGGGGGGAGCATGCCCTCAGACCCCTCCGGCCCCTCCATTATCACAGCTGCCTACTTTTCCACAGTCAGCCACCTACTTCAAAACATTTTGAAACCCCTGATACATCACATAAGAAACAGAATGACACCTATGTTGTTGCCATGGCAACACTCTTAGCCCCAGTCTCTGTCTGTGAAAAAACAAATATATGCATTTGCAACCCTTTTAAGTGGGACTCAGGGTAATGCTCGGAACACACATAGTTCCCATATTGTCTTCACT
>JAHPZR010007059.1:7500-10482 GCA_019787425.1 Platygyra sinensis | reverse complement strand
TTCTATAATTCCTTTTCTTGATATCGAAGAGAACTTTACATTTAACGCAACAGCCATTCTCTATTGATAGAGTAGAGTTAGTTTCAAACATCAGCAGAAACTGTGTAAGTGACAGCTGACATTTGTACAAAAGTTGAATGGTGCTGTTGATACATAGTGTAAATTATCTACATCCATAACGTTGCCCGATTTCTGCAATAAGTGGATTGAATTACATGTACGTCTCCGAGAGCGTGACAAATTTGATTTCAGTAAAATCTCGTGGGATGTTCCCTAAAATATTGACCAACGCCTAGCGCTCTACCATTCCAATGAAACGTGGGACCGCCATACATCCTGAAAAAAAAGAAAACTACATCACCAGCAGTCTAGATGGTTCGCTGTCTCTAGACTGATTCGAAAGTCGATTGTTTACAATTGAAAGCTTTATGACAGCGCTGTCCACAGTCAAGTTCCACAGCAGTTGATGACTGCATTTCCACTATTCATTACGATATCACGTTACCTGAACTAGTTGTTTCGTGTCGTTTCACAGTACACACGCTTTTCACATTGATGGTTTTTCGATCACCATATCCAACATGGTCGTTCGAGCGGCGCAATTTTGAAACATCGGAGCTCGTATAAATTCGTGCGAAGAGGCACCGTTCACATAACGCAATATTCCTCCCAGAGAGGCCCAGTTTTTCCATACGAGGCTAAAGGTACTTTAAAAATTATGGAGTATCCACCTATCGGCAAGGTTGTTAAGACTTACATGTAAGCTTAGCTTGTTTACATAGCGTCGAAGTTAAATCAATACTCAGTATCCTAAATATTAGAGGTTTATCTCGTCCTAAATCCTCACGCAACCTTTCATCTGATCAGTTGGAAACAAATATGAAAGCTGTGAGCAGAAGTAAATGACAATGCTGTAAAACATTACAAAATAACTCACCTCAATTTTCGAAGGATACCTCCAGGTCGCAAGGAGGCAGCAGAGATCTTCGTTTGCTTATCGATCGACATTCTCGGCCAATCATCGGTGATGCGAAGGACTCACGAGAGACCGGAAGATTAGTCTAGTCATTCTACGAGAAAAAAAGACCGAACCTTGAAGTAATTGCAACAGAATTTATTTTTGCCGGAAGTTATTCTACTGATGCCTATAAATAACATGTCAAAAGTCTACCAAATGTTTCGAAGGATAAAATGGTGAAATTACAGTTTTATGATTGAATTCTTTTTCTAAATTCAAAATGGCTGCCGCGCGATTTATTCAAAATATATGCGTAAATTTTTACAGCAAACAGCTAAAAACAATAGGCGTAATTGGAAAACAAAATGCGTGCACGTGTATAAATGTAAAGATTTGAACAACTTTTTGATCACATCGAAGAAATTTTATTTCGAGAACTGGAAAACAACAGTTTTCCTTGAATTAGTTCTCTATCAATAAGTATATATGTGTATCAGTGACTCTAAAGACTCTCGATTGTTTGGTTTGGAAAACTCTTGCTCCGTACAACTGCTCTGGACGATTCTCTGGCCTTCAAACTAACAAAGTTCTTCGCTTCACAAGACATTTATTTAGACGAGTATTGGTAGAAACGCATTGTTGGACGTCCAGAGTGGTACTTTAGTGAAAAATGTCGTGTGAAGGTAAAGTATAGATGGTTAAAGATGTGGTTTATCGTCCGGTTAACATCACACGATGGAGTATTGTGTAATTTGCAAGGAATTATCAACCAATGGCCTCGAAACAGTGGAACTTAGGCAAAAAGGAAGCGATGGCATCAACAATGCAAGTAAACTACGTGGCGACACACTCCAAACTTTTGCAGGACAGCGTGTACATCAAAAATGCAGGCAGAAATACTGTCATGTAAAGGTTATTCGTTCCTACATCAAGAAACATACGGCTGATGAAGAAACAGCCTCTAGTGCAAGTCGTACCCTGCGTTCCAGTGAACCAACATTTGATTTTGGTGAACGATGTTTATTTTGCAGCCAGCCTGCTAAACTTACGGGAAACAAAAGAGGACATGATGTTTTTCCTGTTAGAACATTAGATTTTCAAACCACATTAAACCGAATTTGTGAGGAGCGAAGAGACGGTTGGGCTGAGAAAGTGCATGGCAGAATATCTTTTTCCCAAGATCTCATTGCAGCAGGTGCAATTTATCACCAAGTTTGCAGTACCAATTTTCGGACGGGGAAGCAAGTACCGCTTTCTCATCAAACTAACGGAAGCAAACGACAAAAGAAAGGCAGGCCAACTGATAAGTCTAGGCAAGAGGCATTCTTGGAGGTTGCAAAATATCTTAAGGAAAACGATGACGAGCAGATAACTGTGAACGATCTTATGAATAAGATGGCAGAATTCAACGACCAAGAACCTTACAGCGCACGGTATATGAAAGAAAAACTTAAAGAGCATTTTGGAGAAAACATCGTTATTGCTAGTATCAATGGTAAGGCTGATGTCGTAACATTTAGGAGTACAGCTTCGACCATCTTGCAAAATTTTTATGACGCTTCTAGAGATGCTGACCCTGAAGCCGATAAAATCAGAGTGATTAAGGCAGCTGCTGATCTCATAAAAACAGACATCAAAAGTAAGGACATCTCCAAAACTTTTTATCCATTACCTGGAGAGATTTCGTCTTTGGATGAAAACTGCGCTTTTCTACCTGAAACGTTGTATTTGTTTCTGAGAACAATATTTAACGAAAAGAGTGCAGAGCGAAAGATTGCTTCCATAGGGCAAGCCATTATTCAAGCCGCTCGGCCCAGGGTCCTGATAGCTCCTCTTCAAATCGGCCTGGCAGTCCAAATGCACCACCATTATGGATCCAAATTTTTAATTGATTCCTTGAATAGTCATGGGTTTTGCTCTTCTTACACTGAAGTTAAGAAATTTGAAATGAGTGCGGCGCAAACAAAAGGCACAGATATTCCTGGTTTAAGCCCTGGTCACTTTGTACAATATGTAGCAGATAA